>JAKSZP010004944.1:0-15844 GCA_022478985.1 Massospora cicadina
AGTGCTAGGCTGGACTTGCACAAGTCTCAAATGGGTAATGGTATATTTGTTTCTACCAAAATTTTGTAGCTGAGACCCCTTTAGATCAGTATGACACTGTGTTAGGAACTGGCACCATAGGTTGTTGTGGTACTCAAAATTTTGTGGCATTTGTTTTCTTCACTACTGGATGAGTTTCTGTAAAGACAACGGATGTATTACTTGGGTAGTGTTAGAGCTTCAGGTTTTCCATAGCCTGCTTGAGAAATTTGGGTAATTGGAGAGAAGTATCATCTTGTTTTTTCTGGGCTCATCATATTCTTCCATAGGTACTTCATGTGGTTCATTAGGTTCTTTCTTTGAGTTTTTGTGTACCCGTTAGGGCGCCCAGTGCAGGCAACTTTGTGGGATGAAACCCTAGTACTGCCCCCTGCCACAATGGGGCTGCGTGAATCTAAGCACCACAGATGTGGGCCCAACCATGGGTGGAATGGCTCACACTACCCCCCAAATGACATATTCTTCACTGTTTGGTATACCAGGTAGCAAGGGCTACTCCGCCCATTCAGAGATATGCCTCCCATCACTTACTGCAAGGAATGAGACCAGACTGACCCCCAAGTTGAACTTACTTGAGAAAAGAGAATTGCCGTAGCTTTCTACTGCTATTTCTAGCCATTGCTTAACTATGGCCAGGGAGCTTTTTTCCTGAATTCCTTCTGAATTGAAGCAAAGCTGGTTTCTGGCAAACCATAGAACATACATCACCTCCCCCATTTCATGCACCAGACCCTGAACCTCTCCTTGTCTGCAAGCAGACTTGGAGGGGCATACACAGTCAGGATCTATGGCCATGCTAGATGACCAGAGGATAATTTGCACCCTGGTTTAAGTCCATGGAAACGTCCCCTTTGTGTGGATCAGGCGATTTTTCCTTTCCCAAATAATAAAGGGTCTGAAGAGGGTGGCTGTACCCCTCATCACCCAGGGTGACCTTGCCATGTGGTAGTCAAGCGCTGGGTAACAGCGCTTCTCTAAATATTCTTTTCCTGGTGTCAGGGTAAATCCTGATATTAGTGGAATTCCTAAGATTATAGATATTGTCAGTCAGATCAATATGATATGTGATGAAGTTAGATCAAATAATTACATATCAAATTAATGATTGTAGTAAAAATATTCGATTAATCATTTAAATTACTTTATTTGCAATAGTATTCAGTCAATTAATCGCACCAAAACGAATTTATGATGAGACTGAGACGATTCCCACTGCCTTTCAAAATCACATGCAAGTTGCAATCCCATAAGCTCCAGAGAAGAATAGTGCACTGTTTAAAATCAATCAAGCTTAGGTAAGTCCAGGAAGTTTGATGATATATAAAACCAAGGCATTCATTTGGTTAATCTTTGCGGCAGTAAAATTATTCTTATAATGCAAACACTATTAAGTTTATTTACTAAAGTGTTATCATTACCAATCTACCACCCCAGCCTACAAGAAACGCCCTTCCAACTTTCTCTTTATAAAGCCATGTCTTTAAGCAACTCCCATACCAGCTTACCCACCATTCCTTATACCTGGACACCTCTAGTGTCCTTGTTATACTGGGCTAAACCCCTTGGTTATGCTAACTCATGGTTAGCTACCCCCAACCAGGTCATAAGTACACCAGTCCCTGACAATTTGACCGCCTCTATATACAATAAATATCCCTCCGCGTTTTTATTATTGGGGGCTTTGATATATGCCTTGTTTATGGGAAGTTACCAATTGCTGGTGCGGATGTTTTCCCCAGTAAAGAAAGATAAAAGGACTTATAAAGTAGCAGTAGGACCCAGTCAAGTGCAGACAGTTAGTGTGGCCAACCATACACCTATGACTTACCCTACAGTTCCCTTGCTAAAAAATTATCTTTAGCTGAAGTGAAAGAAGTTCTTACTTTGTTGGGGGCATATTTTAAAGCTTATCTTGAGACCTATTTAGATTATGCACGGAAAATTATAGAAGTGGGTTCACAACTCACTGGTGATGCGCTTAGTTGGTTTATAAGTAACATATAAGAGACTGATAATGTGTGCACTAAATATGAGGAATTCAAAAGTCAATTGTTAGCAGCATAAACCCACACTAATACTAGATTAGAGTCAAGGATAGCCTTGATGGATTTTCAGAAAGAAGGGAAAACTGTTGAGGTATACATAAAGATGTTCCTGGATATCTTTAAGAAGACAGAATTAGATGAAGAAATGGGAGCACTTTACTTCAGACAAGGGTTAGGAAGCCGCTTAGAAGAATTAATCAGACATCATCCCACCACGCTGCCATTGAAAAAGTTATTGATATCACACAGAATCTAATGGTGAGTGTTGGCGGACCAGAAGAATGCTGTATTCAAGGGAATTACAAGAAGAGAAACCCCCAGACCATCGTTTCCTCATTAAAAATGATACTCAGTCTTATCCATTATTAAGTGTGAACTTACATGTTGGAAAGAAGTGTTTGAAAACTATGGCTTTGCTGGACAGTGGGGCCTCACGGAACTTCATCTCAGAGCATGAAGTGAAAATACTGGGCTTGCATGCAAAGAAACCTTTAATTAAAGTAACTTGAAATGATGAACAGTCTTTAGCTTACCGCTGCTCACGTCAC
Source organism: Massospora cicadina (assembly GCA_022478985.1). Lineage (NCBI taxonomy): Eukaryota > Fungi > Entomophthoromycota > Entomophthoromycetes > Entomophthorales > Entomophthoraceae > Massospora > Massospora cicadina. Next base: position 2,633 of record JAKSZP010004944.1, read on the forward strand.
ATTGACTTGAAGTTTGGGGTAAGTAAAATGAAAGTTGATTTGGGTTCTGCATAGTTCACCCATCCCTATAATTCTTGGGTATCCTTGGTGGACACAGGTTGAACTCCAGCACAATTATGGACGGAACTCTATCACAATTAAGCTAAAGGATAAACTCCTTGAGTTTGTGTTAGAAGAGCATAAAAGAATTTGGACATGTCCGCAACTGTAAATCAGGGTTGGTCCATTGGAGCCTTACAAAAGGAAAAGACTGAGTATAACTCAAAATGGGCTTCACTTTTGGAGAAGAGGAGGCTAAACAACTACCAACTCATGGATCCTTTGATCACGTTGATTTACTAGAAGGGAAAGGCCCACCCATGGACCTATTTATGGTTACCAATAAGAAAACAAATGCCCTGAGAGAATATCTGGATACAATGCTTGAGAAGAGTTCGTACAGGTTTCCCACTCTCTGTTCCATCCCCCTTTTTGTTTGTTAGTAAAAAAAGATTTTTAAATACGGCCATATAAAACTAAAATTGATATAAATAAAGAACTGGTATCCCATACCAATCTGTCTTGGTGAAATTTTCTGGAGCTAGAATTTTTTTAAAGTTGACTTGGGGGATCTTAAAACCAGTTTGGTAAAAAGGTGATAGTGGAATACGGCTTTTTAATCCCGTTTGGGGGCTTTTTGGGGGTTCTGGTGATGCCTTTGGGTTGTCAACGCCCCCTGGTACTTTTCAACAAATGATTGATACTTTGGGGGTGGCTATCGGCCCCCCTTCGGGCCCCAAACCTACCTTGATGACTTTTTGGGTCTAATAAGATGCAAAAAGGAACACCTGCACTTTTTTTTTCCCTTTGAACAACAGGGAAAGGAAAACTTGCATGTGAAGCTATCAAATTGTGAGCTTGCACAGGGGGAATTGGAAACCGGTTATGTTTTGGGCAGAATGGGTTCATCATGGCCCCTAGCAAAGTGGATGCCATCACATCTTGGCCCATAGCAGAAGGATGTTCGTAGTTACTTAGGCACACAAATTTTGTAGGGATTTTATCAAAGACTTTTCTTCTATTGCGTTACCCTTAACACGGCTTACATCAAGTGTTCCATATAAATGGTCTCAGGCAGCGGAAAATCTTTTCTGACTTGAGGAAGAGCTGCCTTTGTTTCTGCACCTGTGTTATGGCAATACCCAATGATGAAAAACACTTTTTGTGTAGTTGAACTGATGCTTCAGGATACGCTCTTGGGGGTTGTTGCAGGAGGATGATAGTAGGCTGCATCCTGTAGCCTACTATTTCCATAAATTCATCCCAGTGGAATGCAACTATCCTATCTATGACAAGGAAATGTTGGCTATTGTTCAATGTCTCAAACACTGGCACCGGTACCTTTGGGGGCAAAGTACCAATGAAAGTTTTACAGACCATAAAAACTTGAATTACTTTTCACCCCACAGCAATTGAACCAGCGTCAGGCACAATGGGCACTTACTCTGGCGGATTTTGACTTAGACATTAGTTACAAACCTGGGAAAATTGATTTGGTTCCAGATTCCTTAAGCCAGCGTCCTGACATGATCTCTAAAGAGGGGAAAATTACCAAGTTTAATACACAGGTGTTTCTGAAGACCAAGGATCCTGATGCATTATTATCTCATCTTGTGCTAGTGGGCTGTGGAGATGAGATTTTAGATGTTCAAAATGATGATGCTTTCTGTCAGAATGTGAATAATGATCTCATTAAAAACTTGGACAGTGTGTGGTACAAAAAGAATTACTCGTTAAAGGTCAGTTAGTATTCTGGAAAGGTTATTTTTTATGTGCCAGAAGGATCTTTAAGATTGGATGTCATGCGCGAGCACCACGATGTAGGCATGGCAGGACATCCTGGGAGGAATAAAATGATCAACTGATTCAAAGAACTTACCAGATGGCCTGGTCTTAGAGGGGATGTCTTAAAATATGTGGCAGGTTGTGAGGTCTGTGGGCACCAAGGTTTGTAGAGGACTTTCTGGAGGACAATTACAGCCATTGTCAATCGCACAAAAGCCATTAGAGTCAATATCCATGGATTTTATAGTAGAGCTACCCCGTTCCCAAGGATCTAATGCAGTGTTGGTGGTGGTAGATAGATTAACTAAAATGGCTTATTTTATCCCAACTACTACCAATGTCACGGCTAAAGAGATAGCTCATCTGTTTTTGAGAAATGTATTCTTGCATCATGGTACTCCCAAGGAGGTGATCTCCAGACAGAGGGCCTCAACTCACATCAAATTTTTGGAAACAGCTCCTTGTAGACCTTGAAATCAAGAGATGTTTATCCACTGTATACCATCCGCAGACTGATGGACAGACTGAGAGAGTTAATCAGGTGCTGGAGCAGTACCTGAGATGCTATGTTAATGCAGAGCAGGACAACTGGGTTGAGTTGTTGCCTATGGCCCAGTTCTGTTATAACACTCTAGATCACTCTTCAACTGGAATGTCACCGTTCAGAGCTAACTATGGGTATGATGTGAACTGGGAACCATTATCATCTGTTGAAGCGGATAACTCCCTTGGAGGGAATTTTTATGGAACATTCATCAAACTCATGCACTTTGCTTGGCTAATCTGAACCGAGCAGCACATACTTGCAAAGACTTTGCAGATAAGAAGCGTGTGCCTGGTAAGGTGTTGGAAGTAGGTAGCCAAGTTTACCTGGATGCTCAAGATATTCCTTTGGATGTACCATGTCAGAAACTTGCCCATCAGCGTGTAGGGCCATACAAGGTCACAGAGGTTATTGGAAAGGTGGCTTACCGTCTTGAATTGCCTGAAGGTTGGAAAATTAACAATGTATTCCATCATTCCCTCTTGCACAAAAAAGAAGGAATCTCACCACACCAGAAAGTCAAAGAGCTAGCACCACCGCTGATTAAAGGTCCCTGTCCTGAGTATGAGGTGGAGGCTATTAAAGGGAGAAGAACACAATATGGTAAAGTGCAATATCTGGTTAAGTGGGCTGGATATCCTTCAGAAAAGAGCACTTGGGAGCATGAGGAGAAATTAAAGAATTCAAGCAAGCTATTAAATAAATGGAAGAAGAAGGCCTCGCAGGTAGCTTCAGCCTTGGTGGGGGATGATGTCAGGGTAAATCCTGACATTAGTGAAATTCCTAAGATTATAGATATTGTCAGTCAGATCAATATGATATTTGATGGAGTTAGATCAAATAATTGCATATTAAATTAATGATTGTAGTAAAAATAGTTGATTAATCGTTTAAATTACTTTATTTGCAATAGTATTCAGTCAATTAATCGCACCAAAACGAATTTATGATGAGACTGAGATGATTCCCACTGCCTTTCAAAATCACATGCAAGTTGCAATCCCATAAGCTCCAGAGAAGAATAGTGCACTGTTTAAAATCAATCAAGCTTAGGTAAGTCCAGGAAGTTTGATGATATATAAAACCAAGGCATTCATTTGGTTAATCTTTGCGGTCAATAAAATTATTCTTATAGTGCAAACACTATTAATTTTATTTACTAAAGTGTTATCATTACCGATCTACCACCCCAGCCTACAAGAAACGCCCTTCCAAATTTCTCTTTTTAAAGCCATGTCTTTAAGCAATTCCCATACCAGCTTACCCACCATTCCTTATACCTGGACACCTCTAGTGTCCTTGTCATACTGAGCTAAACCCCTGGTTATGCTAACTCATGGTTAGCTACCCCCAACCAGGTCAGTAGTACACCAGTCTCTGACACCTGGTCCTGCGCTTGCTTTCACTGAACTAGTTCACCTTATTGAGGGAATCTGCACCAAAATCATCAGTAACCATCTTCTTTATGAGTGGGAGGTACTTTACAAAATCTGTTGGCATCAAATCCTCAGAATCAAAGCCAAAATGTCTGAATTCATTGGGTTTAAAGTCTGATGGGCAGAAATCCATTATTCAAGAAAAAACAATAGTGAATTATTGGCCAGAATTGCAGACAACATCAAGTCATCAAGTTGTACAGTTGCTGATGCCAATGTCCTTCAAAATTATTGGGGACAATCTCCAATGAGTAAAATCCCTAAAACAAGAATTGGTAACTGCGCTCAATTGTGATTCGTTTGAACAAACAAATGCCCCAGTGACTGGGCACAAGCAGTTTGGTTATCCCAAACAAATTTCAACCAGTTGGGAACACCCCTATGTGGGGTGACCCTGGGGAATTTCCGTTGCCCATCATGTTAAACGCTGTTGCGCTAACCAACATAAATGCAGTTGAGCCTCAGTCCAGGCATTTGTGAATGAACTGATAGTGACTCAGCCTGCCACCAAATCCTTCAATGTTAGTTCTAATTAGTACTATCCTCCCCCTCCCCCAAAAACTTTCTGGATTAGGTCAAATTTGAGGGCCCAATCCCTGCTTTGGCCCACTATCAATTGAAAAATATTTAATCAGTTGTTTCATACTGAGAAAATTGTTGGTCAATTTTCTTTATCTATCTTTCTGATAAAATCCTTTACCAAATTCCAGCTTTATGCTTAAAACTAAACCCCCTTTTTGCCTGTATTCCAACAACCCATGGGGTTTATGGCCATGTTCACCTGGTACTTTGCTAGGTGCCTATATGCAATTTTGGCTCATGGACAAGCAATGGCAGAATACCTCCTGGTTTCATAACCTTCATACCAGCAGCAGTGCCACAGGCATTCAGGTTTACTGTTTGGGTGTTTCAGCATTTAAGCTGCCAGGCCAGTCTGAAAATAACTTGCTGTTTGCCTGACATAATTGACCAATCATCATTACTAACCATTTCCGCCATTCTCGTTGAGATGGGCATAGCAATGATCCTTTTCTCTAAGCTAAGTGAGGTTGTGAAAAATTTACTATGGCCACAATAGCTTATTTCTCTTGAGTTGTCTAAGTCCACCCTCCCAAATGGAATCTTCATGATAGGATCCACCAAGGAGACCTTGGTGTCAAATCCCAACTCCAAAACATGGTCCAAATCACATTCCATAGTTGCCACGGCTATCTTGCCCATGACAGAATATTCTGGCATTCCAACTTGTGAAGTGTCTTCTCCTATTGCAAATCTAGTGGTTCCCCCAATCCTAGTACCATCTCTTCCTTATTTACAGACTCAACCATAGCTTCCAATAAAGAAAATTTTGCCTACTTTCTATTGCCCATGAAAATAAGTATTAGAGTTCACCACATGTCCTTTGAAGCTTTAGCGGACATTGGAGCAATGGGTAATTTTATGAATGTAGAGCTAGCCCAACAGTTGGAGCTTAACCTGGACTCAGGTCCTTTGGTGATGGTTGCTTCATCAGACTCCAAGCTTTCATATGTAGTTTGACAGCCAGTTTTTTTCTCAGTTTATAAGTTTAGCTTCTACAATTGGTTCTCCGCAATGCCAAACCTGGTGTTTCCAGTAATTCTGGGGGTAAGTTGGTGGCACCGACAACATGTTAAAATTCACATGGAGACTAATATGTTGTCATTCACTAATGATCAATTGGAGGAAGAATATTCTTTAGTTGATACCCTAATAAACTCAAGGCCACAGCTCCATCACATCCCTCATTTCCTCTGCGGGCCTTCCCTCCAATTTTACCACATAATTGATGCGCTATTGAAGTATCTTTGATTCTGAGAGGGCGGACCATCTTCTCTCACACAAAATTTGACTTAGGATTCTGAACAATGGTGCAGTTAGTGAATATCAACTGTCCCTTGTATCCTCACACTGTGGAGGAGGAGGCTGCTCTTAACACTTATTTAGATGACATGCTTAAGAAAGAGTGATTATTTAAAGAGACATCACCAGTTGCTTCTCCCATCATTTTTGCCAAGAAGGCCAATGGTTCCCTCCATCCCTGAGTGGATTATGGACACCTAAACAAAATTATAGTGCACAATCCCTACCCTTTGCCCCTGGAGCAAACTATCAGTCAAGTGATTGATAAGTCTTGTGTGTTCTCCAAGCTTAACCCCGTTAATGCCTTTAACCAAATATGGGTGATGGAAGGTCAAGAATGGCTTACTGTGATCTGAACAAAATGAGGTAATTTTTAATTCTGTGTAATGCCCTTTGAGTTGAAGAATGTGCCAGCCACATTTCAAAGAATGATCCATAATGTACTGGGTGACCTCTGATTTACTTGCATGGTCCCATATATTGATGACATTTGGCTAACTCCCCATCTCCTGAACAACATGCAAAAGACCTGGAAGCGATAGTGGCTGCTTTGTATAAGGAGGGCCTGTTTGTCGAGCCTTCAAAATGTGAGTTTTATAAAGAAGAAGTCACCTTTCTCAGAAACCTTGTCCTAAAAGATGGGTATGCAATTTCTTCCAACAAGTTGGATTTCATCCACGAATGGCCAATTTTAACAACCCAAAAACAACTACAAAGTTTCTTGGGCACCATTATTTTTCTGAAGAAATTTTCCTCATCCTTTTCCCAACTAGCCGCTCTGCTTTACCCCCTCACTGGTAAAAATGTTCCATTTCATTGGACAACCAAGTGCCAGCAGGCGTTTGAGTTGATCAAAGAGGTGTTCTTATCACCTCTTATCCTAAAACATGCCAACCCATCCAAACCATATATTGTTGCATGCAATACTTCATCCGTTGCAATGGTGGATGTTTTGCTCCAGGAGCGCAATGGCTTAGAACATTCAGTTGCATATTTTTCCCAAAAATTCTCCTCTACTGAGCAATCCTGGTCCATCTACAATATGGAGTTGCAGCTGCAGCATGGGCTCTGACTCATTGGTGGTATCTGTTATAATGCGCTTAGCATGAGTGAACAGTGCATATGGATCACCAAGCTCTTCTCTATTTTTTCAAGCCAAAAAAATTGGCACATAGGCAAGCTCATATCTATTGGGATTTATGCAGCTTTAATTACAAAAACAAATTTATAAAAGTGCATTAAATGTGCTCTCTGATTTCATTAGCCGCAACCTGGCTCATTGCACCACAGACTTGGATAAAGCAGACCTGATTACTGTGATTCCCACCACCCAACTTTTATCTATCATACCACCTGTGGTCTCATCAGTATACTTAGCTCCTAATGCTCCTCTTATTTCACAGGTTTTAGCAGCTCAAATGACCTGTCCCAAAGTAGTGTAGTTTATAGACCAATTTGTCGTTTCAAACTCAAAATAAATTCTCTATATTCCTTGGTGGAAGGTCTCTTTTATTTTCAGGTTGCAGGTTTGGGTTCCCTCTCTTCAGAGCTGAGGTATTTAGAGCACATCATGACCCTCCCAAAATCAGTCATTTGGGCAATAAGAAATGTACTGAGTTGATCAAGCGGACTTTTAATTTGGTGGGCCTATCAAAAGAAGTACTATCCTGGATCGTTGATTGCATTGCTTGTGCATGGGCCAAGTCAGAATGATCAGGAAAGGTCTTCTTGATCCTTTGCAACAGGCATAGGGTCCATGGACATCGGTGTCCATGATTTTATTGCTGAACTTCTCTGTTTTAATTGATTTACAGTGGTGATAGTGATGGTCAATCATTTTACTAAACTTTCTCTATTTATTCCATGCTCTTCCACAATTATATCAGAAGAAACTACTCATCTCTTCATACTCCATGTGTTTTCTATGTTTGGTCTCCCGTAGGAGATCATCAGCAACTGTGGTCCCCAGTTTACAGTGCGGTTCTGGAATGAGCTTTTGTCCATCTTAAAAATTACCCCCTGCTGTTTCACAGTGTATCATCCCCAGTCTGGTGGACAAACTGAGTGGGTTAAATAAATTTTGAAACAGTTTTTGTGCTGCTATGCTGCAACCGCACAGGATACCTGGGCCAATGACCTCTCTCTCACTCAATTTTCTTATAACTATGGAACTCACATCTCTACAGAGTTTTCTCCCTATAAAGTGAAATTGGGCTATAACCCCTCATTTTTGGTTGATCCCTGTCTTCACCCAGAGGTCCCAGATGCCGCAGATCATGCTGAGCACATTTGGTCTATCCCTTCCTTAATATGAAAGCATTTCAATAAATCTATTAATGATTACAAGCGGTTTGCAGATCAAAAATGGCTTTCTGGTCATTACATGGTGATGGGATCATATATTATGCTTGATACACGCCATTTGTAGATTCAGGTGCCTTTCTGGAAGTTTGCAAGAAAGCATTTGGGTCTCCACTTGGGGGAGGAAAACTTGAAAAATGGTGCATTCTGGTTAAAGTTGCCAAATCATTGAAAACACACCCCATCTTCCACATATTGCAGCTGTCCTCATTCAAGTGGACTGTTCCCAAAGATCCTGAGCCAATATTAATTGAGGATTCAGAGGAGGCTGAGGTGGAAAGCATCTTAGCATCCCACAAATCTTAGAGATCAGTTCAGTATCTCATCACCTGGAAGGGCTATCCAGCCTACAAGAACAGTTGGGTCAAGGCCCAAGATTGTGTGAACTGCATGAACTGGTTGAGGCGTTTCATGAGTCCCATCCCAATGCTCCCCGTCCCCCACCCCCCCAAAAAAAGTTGCAACTTTGATGGCAATCAAGTTGCCCAAGGTGCACAGAAATATAGTCCTTATGCAGTTTCCTGGCAGATGTGCCCTTCTTTGGCAAAAAGAAAAGGTAATGTAAGATCATAGTAACGTCCCCTTTATGTGGTGTCAGGAAGTTGATATGACTGGAAGATTGCTACCCATACTGGCAGATTGGAGGGAGAATCAGACGAGTCTCAAGATTTACAAAAAAGGTATATGAATTATAATTGATCAAAATGATGACCATTTGGTGAATTTAGGTGAATTATACTGAGATTCTATATAAATGAGAGCTTCTAGAAAAGGGAAGACAAATAGAAGCCTATCAAGCTGAGGTTTCATCCAGCTTGGGGGACTGAGATATAAAGAGTCACATGGAGGATTGAAGGGAGGATCTTTTTCTGTGATTAGGTGGGTGCAGATAAGTCTGCAATTTTTATTAAATAATAAAGGTCAAAATAAGGGACAATAGCTCCATATATAGTTTATTGAGCTTTATCAAAGTTGGCGATCTTCATATCATCCGATTTGGTTGCTCAGTAGCTAAACCATGTGCAAACTGACTCGGTGGAATCAAGCCTATACGCTGAGAAATAACAGTGGTGCTCACTACAGGGGGCCACTGGTCAACTGTAGTTCTTCAATGCTAGAATATGATGATGGGCCCTCTTTTGTTATGACATAATTTGATTGGATTTCGTGTGCATTATGCTGAAGAAGCATGGGAGGCATCTAATAACGAACTGGTATTATTTACTGTAACTGAACTGAGGGTTAATGAAGTTATGATCCATCTGCAATTAGAAAACTGCCCTGAGCTGATGACTGACCAACAAGGATGCTCCATGAATGTGACTCCTCAGTAGCTGCAGGATATTATGGAGTGGCCGTTGCACGGGTATTGACTATATGGAGAAGAGGTGGGGGAATACACCCTGAGTTTGTTTTACAACCAACGATACTAAGAAAATCGCTATGCCCTGTACATGTCTTATCTGGATGTGACTAAAATGGGGTTGGCTCACCGCCTTGAGTACCCACGGAGTTGAGGAGTATCTAGTCACTTATGTGCAACCATCTATTTGCCAGCTACTGCATTTGCTGGCTCACCACAATATAGAAATTGTAGATGTATTACGGTTCACTTGAGCACAGCAAAATGATACTCAATTTCTGCTTGACTGCCTTAATTGCTTGTTTTTGGAGGTACAAGGAGCGCTGGTACAGATGGACCATCATGTTGGGGATGTCCGCTATCGATTGACATTTTGGTACTACAGTTAAATCTAGAATTACCCTGGGTAATAGGAGAACTGTTAAATCAGCATGGCCTATTGGCGGAGTGGATTCAGGATGTAACAACGTTGGGAATAATTCAGAGCACTTTATGATGATCTAGCTGAATGCGTGGAAGCTTTTGAAGCCACAATTGCTCAGCTTAAGGAAAAGATGACACTGATGGAATGGCAAGTGGCGGATCAAGTCAGTTCATTATCAGCTGAATTATATAAGCTTCATATCTAATGGAGTAACCAGCAAACAACAGATAATGCACTTATCCTTTGGTCAACATCTCCTGAATATCTCCAGCTAATCCGTCAGGTTACACAATTGGAAGTTGTCAGCCAGGATGAGCGCCGTTGAGCCTTCCCTCCTCTGATTGGTGAGAAAAGAGAGTATGAGGACATGCAAGGGTGGTTTGATACCCTTTGATGGGCCAATGAGGAATTGGTATGGGAACAAGCCTCCCTCCTTAACCAAATAAATGATGCTAATCAACAAGTGGATAATGCTAGCTGGAAGCATGCACACATGCAAAACATAATCAAAGATGTCCTCTTGCAACTACAAGCCGTGGAGCAGAAACAGAACGTTGAGTGGGAATGCATCAGGAGTTGCAACATCAGTATGAATTACTGCAACAGAAATTCCAGGATGGACGGTGTAGATGCTATCCAGTTAAAGTGGAGCAGTTGATCAACGAACATTTTGCAGAGCACACCAAAGCCAGGGGAAGTGGTGCAGTTAGTGGTTATTCAGGGGAAGAATGCTATGGATCAGCGAACAAATATCCCTCAGGCGTTGTGATGGACCCCCCACATGATACTACTTCCCCTGAGTCCTTTTTGACGGATTTGAGTCCATCTGGCCAGCTGTATGATAATGCACAAAGGGGAGGTTCCCTTTTTTAGCACTAGTGGTGCCAACCCAAAAGGGGGAGCCGCCACGCATCTTTATTTGCAAATAGACCAAACAAAGTATTTTCATAAAATAAAAAAATTCCTAATATAGCCCCTAGGTTATCAGCCTAGGAAGCCATATCAGAAGGCGTGTAAGCTTTAAGGAAACTTTTATCTGGAGCCCACTTTAGCTGGCAGACTATGGCGGACAGCATTGGGGTGGGAGCATCAGTGACATGTGGCATAATGAGGTATAATTGTGGATTTTTTCATTTAAGAGGCCAGTGGTGTCCATCGCCTCAACATATTGAGCAAGTTGATGCTCAGTGAAAGTGATGAGAGTCAGCACACAAGTGAAAGACTTGATGCGCTTTTAAGTTTGGGGATAGTTGGGGTCAAAAAGAGGGGTTTTGTCACATCGATGCAAGCGCAGCTCACACCAAAAGTGAGCTCCTCACGCTCATATTTTGCATCTTCATCAAAATCATTGGGGAAATTGGGGATAGGAATACCCACAACTGGGGGTTCCATCGCCCCATGGAGTTGCTAGCATAGTAGGGTGTTTGCAGGAGCAGCAGTGGCTTCAACTGCCATTTTATTTATATTTTTAAAAACTGGAAAACCGTTTTTAGGGCGAAAACAGTGGGGGCATTAATTGGGAGGATTGACAAAGAATTCCTCCAAAGCTAAATCAGGCTTAACATTATAAGCCTGATCTGAATCATAAATCCAATTGAGCGCTTCAAATGGATTTAAATAGGCTAGTGCCAGCCCAGCCACTGTAGTTGTAAGGTTGGCAGCACCTGATTGGCCGCAAGCTGTTAACCATGGCAGCTCAGCTGAAAAAGTTTCAGCCATCAATTCAGGGCACCATAATTTGACCAAATTTTAAAATTTTGATTGACTGCGGCTTTGAAAGCCATGCCAGAATTTGCCAAGGTTGGGGGCAGGAGGATCATGCGCCATTTGAAAATTTGGGGTGAGGCAGCTGCTGGGGTGGCACCAGAGGGGGGAGCGGCAGAAATGGCAGAAGCAGAAGCCATTGGGCACTTGTGCTTTGAGTGATTGAGCTTGAAACACAAGGGGCAGATGGCATAGCCATTTTTGATGCGCGCTTAAAAAAGATGATTAGGGGCGGACCTGATCACAGTGTGGGGGGGATTGCAAGGTGGGTGTCATGATAAAATGGGCGGATTGTCACAAAGGCGTGAGGGCCTGCCAGATGATCTGCCCCATGGGGCACCACGAACTGCAACACAGGGTCTGCGCTGTAAATGGCCAAACCCTCTATGAGCTCATGGTGGAGGCATTTGGGGGAAAGGAAGGAGGGCAAACTGGACCATCAAAGTGGCCTCATCTGGGAGCCAGGTGCGAACAGTGAGCAAAGGAATTTTTATATAAATTAATTGCAGCTTGGCTGCTGCCACTGCATTGGCTTCCAAGCGGAAGCTGAGGTCAAATTACCCATAAAGGGGCGAAAGTCAATATATCCAGCAGGTTTGAAAACTGCCGTGGCCATCTCAATGATGGCCGCGCTTGTGTATGGGAAGAGATTCTCATATTCAACCTGGAGGCTGAAGTGCAAATTGCTCCGTGGGAGCACCAAAGGGCTCTGGAGCACCACCTGAGAGCTTGCAGGGTGGTGGGCCAAGTCCCAAGAGGGGACATAATGCCAGTAGCGTTGGGAGGGCTAGCAGAGCCAGCCAGGGCACGCTTTGGCGGTGGCCAAAAGATGCCAGATGGTGGCGCACCACCACCCCCAGGACAGGGCAGCAGGTATTAAATTCATCGACATTGGTAAGCTTTGGCTCAATTGAGCGATCATGTTTTGTATTGTTTTAAAAATCTAAATTTGACTTCAATTTAGGTATCAAAGTGAAAGTAAGATATTATTAATGGGTGATTCCCTTAGTCACTCTGAAAATAATTCGCCACCTCCTTGTGGCGGGAACCTGAAGCAAGGCAAAGTTGTTTGAATCAAAAAATTACCTCCTTTCAGTCATGATGGGAATCTACACAGTTACCTTAAGAGCTTCAAATTTGCTGTGGAAGGTGCTTCTGATCAATGGAAAGTGAAACTGTTTCTGTCTGATCTAGATGTGGAAAGCAGTGATCAAGTTACCTGCTATCTTCTATATAGCTCAGTATCCTATGAAGAAGTTAAAGCAATTGTTCTCCAGCTGTCTGGGGGCACTACCAAGATGACCCAATGGAAAGCCAACTTCATGACTATACAGTTTCATCGAAACAAGAATCTTTTAGAATTCACTGAACTTTTCTCAACAGAAGCACATGTACTACTTGGAGCTAACATTTTATCTGGTGAGGATGTCGTTATAGTGATGACAGCAGCCATCAAACCATATCAGAAACTATATAATGCTATGTCTCACGTTTTGAATGGAGATGCTGGACTTATCTAAATTGTGAACACCTTACAATGACTCTCCACCATGATCAGCGCCCCCAAAATAGCCCAAAAAGCCTCTGCTGTCTCTGCTCCAAACTCTTCAGGATA
>JAKSZP010004945.1:0-15790 GCA_022478985.1 Massospora cicadina
GTTTAATTATAATCCAGCGAGAATGCTTAAGATTTGATAATAAGGGACCAAGAGCATATTGTACTACCCTATGATAGACTCAAAGCTAAGGTTTCAGAAGAGATCACTTTAGCCTTTAACCCTGATGATTCTAACAATTACTAGACTGATAAGTTTTATAACAGTATAAATTTTTACAGGTTAAACTATCATAATCTTTCAATTTCCCCCCTGTTTCTCCCAACCTATATTGCTCTTTTCCTATCAGGTTCTAAGAAGCATATGACCGCCTGCTTTAAGGCTCCATTTGTATATTAAACGATTACCTCCTCACTAGGTCTTCCAATAATTTTCCCCCTTGTGACCATGATTAGAGTCATGATCTAAAAACATCCAGCACAAATCCATAGCACAATGTCAGCGCATATGTATTCCATTATTAGAATGCCCATCCAGCAAACAAAGACCTTGCTCACAGTTTCTATTTTTTAGAAGGACTTCATGAATATGTTTGCTAGTTGCATCTTCCTCTATTTCTTTTACCTCCCTTAACTAGAGTATATTGCTTATAAATTCAGATTTAAACAGCACACACCTATAATTAAACCTTCTCAATCTTACCAACGTAAATTATGAAGCTTTCTTTTGTTTAAAATTCCACTTGAAAGTGTTTTTTTATCTAATCTAATTTCTATAATTTCTTCACAACTGTTGTTATCCATCCTACCTTCCCCAGGAGATGTCACAGATGGTCTTAAGTCCTTTGATGCGAGATATTTGTATAGGCCAAGATTAAAACAAAATAGAGTTAAAATACTTTAGTAAATTAACAATTTCTTATGTATAAAAAAAAATTTAAACTTCTTTGTCTATATAGTTTTAAAAGAACTATTTATTAAGATAATTTAATGAGATCAGTATTTACATAATCATCAATTAGCTTTTAATCATATATGCATCAGTTGCCAGTTCTTATACAACTTAAAGGACCAATCCATAAAGTGTCTAACTTTTTGCAACTAAACTCCCAAGTATCATAATATGCTAATTTGTCTCCAATTGCAAAACTGAGAGTACTTGTTAATTCATTAAGTCATATTTCATGGCCTAGATCTTTTCCAAAGTATTGTCTCATATGCCTGCAACTGCAGGTCAGTCATATACTAACTAGCCTGTATAAATATTGCTCAGAACTCATCCCTGAGGTTTGCCCAATATCAAAATAAACATTTTTGATAATTCTCTTTCCCTACATCATCTCAAATTCATTTTTCTCCATAGCAAGATGATGGCTGATATTTTTTCCAAAGGTCACTGAGCTTGATTAAAATGCCCTAATGGATATTTTAAAAAGTTTTGATAAGCATTAATTGTAAGGATATGTGGGGCCTAAGATTGATTTTAAATTAAATCTTGCAGGTTTCAATCAGCCACATGCCAGGCAATTACATGTTCAATATTTTTAAAAGAGTGATTTAGTTTTATGTAAATCTATAATTGCACAAAAAACCCTTGTCAATTCTCATTGGAATTCAAATAGGAGTAATATTTCAACCCCCACTCCTCAGCCTTATAGCACTATCTCTAGTACTAGGGTTACGTCAAACCTGCGGCGGAATCAGTGGATCATCCTGAGTTTCCTCCTCGTTCCATCTGCATTTAGTTCAAAATCCTAAGCTCAGAACAACATCTTTTTTAGACCTGGAGGGGATCCCATAAGTGAAAACATTTTCCCACAGTTTAAATGTTTAAATATTAAATCCTTACCCCATGAGTTCATCAAAAATGTTATTGCACATCTGAAGTCAAGTTGAAGCAATGAAAAACTCAAGAGCTATAATTGGTTAAAATAACATGTTTCCTAATTAAGCTACTCTCAGCCTATAATGAATTTTTAGTCCATTTTATTTCTAACCTCAAATTGATATTTATTTGAGGCAAGTTGACCGGGGGACACACATTACTGAAACCAAAAATATTTAAAAAACGTAACTATTTTATTCAAACAAAACGCCCTAATGAGTATATTGAGTGAAATGCTTTAAAAAATGACCAACCAGGTGGGCAGCGGAAGCTGCTTATCCCTCCATGGCGGAAGGGAGGGGGTTCTGGGGGCTCATCTTTGGCAGCCTTTTTGGCAGCAGCTTCTTCCTCCCATAGTAAAATGCATGTCACGGCTGTCAGTAATGGCGTTGAGGCATCTGCGGTATGTGGTTTATTATCTCTAATAATTGAGATTTCATGGAAATTGCCAGTTAGGTAAATGGCACTGAAATATTTGGTTAAAGCTTTTTCAGCTTTAATTTGGGTGTCTGGGAGTTGAACAACGTGGCAATGTTGGTTCAGGTTATTTTAGCTTTTGGATTCCGTGCTATAGTTTCCACATTCTGGATAGCATCGTTTGCATTTTTGTAATACTTGTTCACCAATATTTTGCTTTTTGGGGTTAAGGTTGCGGGGATAACAGGAGTTGGAATTCTTCCTTTAAATATCGGTACTGATTTAGCGACAGCTTTATGAAGGGGATGACAATCTAGTGTTGTAGCTGCTTTGACTGTAAGCTGGTGATTACTACAAAGTGATTCAACGTTTGGCTGTGGGGTATAAAGTTGAGGGGTGTATTTGGCGTCCCGTTCTGCACTAACAAACCGCTCAGTTTGCAGAGATGGTTCTTTGTTAAACTTACCTGATTTGTCAATTTCAGCCAATAATTCCCATGGGTTTTGGTTGAATTGGATTGGGGAATCAGCATACAGTTGAGGTTTGTTTGATTCATTTGCAGAAGAATGGGATTGAACTGGGATCCAATCTGATGCTTGATTGGAGGAATTATTTATGGCATTGAGGTGAGGAGGAGGTTGATTGGTGGCTGCAGGTGTAGCTGCAGCAGCAGACTTTGGGGTGGATGAGATAGGATTGTGCCCCATGCCTGAAATTGTACAGGGCGGGCAGTAGATTGGAGGTCGGCAGATGAGTTGTCCAATCCATCTGAAGTGGTGAGTAGGGGCACTTGCATTTTGAGTGGTCTAACTAAAGCATGACGGACAGATTGTCCGCCCACCCTCGATGTGGGCCCAAAATGCATGGTTGGGCACTTAGGGAATAATGGTGCAAGGCAGAATTGCCACCACAATTTTATAAAATTCAGGGCTTATTGTGGAATATGTCCTAGGCCCAGCAAGTCGTATGGCCCCATTTGGGACCACAAATTGTAAGATGGGGTTGGAGCCATAGACTGCCAAACCGTCCATCAGCTCCTGGTGGAGAACTTCAGGGGGGGAGGTGGGTGGGAAGGCCAGCAAACTGGATCACCAAAGTGGTGCCCACTGGGAGCTAAGTCTGAGTTGTGGGGAGAGGGGTGCCCTGGAATACCAGGGGCACAGTTGCTGCAGTGGCAGCATCAGCTTTGCAGGTGAAGCTGAGGTCGAAATACCCCTTGTAGGGGCAGAAATTGATAAAGCCAGTGGGTGTCATCACCGCCTGTGCCATTTTTGATAATGGCTTGGTTGTGTATGGGAATAGTTTCCCATATTTGACCCTTAGGCTGTAGCGCATGTTGCTCTGGGGGAGCACTAGGGGGCAGCGTGGTACCGCTTGGGTATGAGCAAGGTGGGCGTCCAGGTCTTGGGTGGAACAAATTGGCTCATAGGTTTGGAATGACTGGATGAACAAGTCTCAGCGCTTTTTCTTGCCGGATGGAAACTGGCGGGGGAGTTTTGCTGCTGTCCCATGCTGGAGCAGCTGGTGGAGAATCTGAGGACATCAGAGTGAAACTACTACAGGAGAATCTAATTTGTTTTATACATTTGTTTAATTTTGCTTGGAAAGTTACGCCGATCAGAAAGTGAGAATCTTCTAACCTCAAATTGCTTTTAATAAAAGGAGGCAATAGTTAATAGAGGTTTGCTTTTAACCTAGTTTTCACCTAATAAAATTAATTAAAAACCAAATCTTCTTTTTATAACTAGAACTGTATTTTATAAATTCAAGTTTTATTAAGTTTCCCTAAAATGTGTAACAGCAGCTGAGAGTTTTGATAATTTTAAAAACGCTGAATTGTAAATTCTTGACAAAAAGCACTGGAAAGCAGCAAACCATCTAGGATCACAATACCACCAGAGTAACCAAGCAACTGCTGTCATTGTGTCCCTAAACCTACAGTTGACAAGGGGAGAGCCATCCTCGTAGCTGCACTGAAATGGCCTCACTTGGCGCCATGAAGCATGATAATGCTTAAAAGATGGCAAGTGGATATGGCGGGAGGGATAAGTTATTTATTAGAAATAAAACTAAAGTTAGAGAACAAAATAGGCCAGTACCCTCACAAATAAGGCACAGGCCGTTTTGTAGGGAAGGAGGTATTATATTTGGCACTGCTATTCTTAGGTTCTTCAAATATGGGTGGCATCTTCTCTAGCTGCAGGTTCCTAGGTTCACACTTAAGAGGGGAATATCAGTATACAAATTGTCACGATAAATGAGGGTGGTGAAGGTGATGTGTGTCAAGGATGTGACTGATTAGAATAAGAGTGGGTTTCCAGTATAGGTGTAAAGACCCAGTAAAAATCCCAGAATTCCAGCAGCACAGCAGTCAGAACAACTTTAATGAGTGAGGCTCTAGCATCAAGGTCTAGGTAGTAAAACTTTATAAAATGCATCAAAGACCTCAAGGAAAACCAATTGGCTGCAATGGGGTGACCGCGGGCCTTGTGGAGGCAACCTCAGGGTGAAAGAAGCAGTGAGGATGTCAAATCCTTGGGGTTTTACGGTTGCTGGCCTTTGGGCGAGCATTTTGTAAGACTGGGAGTTTGGTTGAGGTCTATATATCTGTCTGGGGCCTATTTAGAAATGTGGTTCCAGTTAACTCATTAAAGGAACAGGATGATTTAAACCTTAGCATACTGCATTATGGATGGGATTTGACAAGGGGCCACGCACATTAAAATTTTGTTTTTTTCTGTATGGGGCATGTGGTGAAAATAAATCAAGAATGGATGTTGTGTATAGTGCAAGGGACAAGCTCTTGCCGAAGGGGGTGATACAAGCCACTTGGGTGAATGAGTTCTTTGGCAGGATCGATGGAATTTGTGTATTTGAACTTATGGCAGCGAGTTAAAGTTTGCCTGTCATTGAACATGGGGTGGAAGGATAACAATAACAAGTAGTGGGTTGGCAAGGCAGACTCTGGGCGAGCAGATGTGAGTTGGGTCCAGCGGATAAGTATCTACTATCTGATGCATATTTTTGAAGGAGATCAGTGATGCTGCGTCGGGTAGCAGGGTAGATTGAACAGAGATCCCAGTTGATGATCATTAGGATGTCAATAAAGACAGTGGTATTTTTTGGATCAATAAGAGAAATTTTGAGAAATTTATTGGACGTTATCTGCGATAATCTCAGTATGACAGGAGAATAATTTATTTTAAATTATTATAAAGAAAGAGAATGAACTGACAACAGACCCAAGGGGAAATTTATCTTAAGAGGAGATGGGAAAATCATGGAGGGGCTTCGAAGGATTGGTTTCATGGGGTCAGAGGCTTGCTCCAATTGGCTGAGGAGCAGTGGGCAGGGGTTTTTAAAGTTTTGGACAAAGTTGTAAAAAATTGATGGCTTCTCCCAAGTTTTGGGACATATCAGGTCAATGGTTCTGACCTAACGCCCATTAATTTGAGCCAAGATTTCTTTGTACCCCATTATGCCATGTTCTGTTTCAGCAGATCAAGACAATTGTGCTGTCTTGTAATTTGATTGGCCAACTAAAGGGATTGGTCACCAATCTACTATTTTGTGATGAGCAACTCAAATCAGCTTCCCTGACTTGATATCAGATAATTGGGTCTCAGAACCATTTTCCTCCTTTGCAGGAATATTTTGTAAAATTTGGTCAAAGGTGGGGTGAGTCCCAGAGACCTGCCAGTGGCCCCTGAAATGTCCGACCTCTCTACAACCCCCACTAGCATCTTCACCAGAGTGAAGGAGGGAGGGAGAGCAAAGAGTGTAAATCCCTAGGGTCCAGGGCAGTGACTCAGCGCTCATTTACCACATGAGTTAGGTCACTTAACTGTGACAGGGAGATCACCTGGGCCTTTGGACCCCTCTTGCTCCTGAAGTGATGCTGATCTCAGTCTAGGAAAGTGGTTGTTCCTCAGGACTTACACTACCCTTTCCTATTTGCCTAAAAGAATTTCTACCAGGAGTTTGTACCAGAGAATTGTTATTGTGCTTCTCTTGGAGCTTGATGGCTAGGGTAGCAGCAATCTTTTTGTAGACGGGGAGCTGTGGGGTGGATGCGAGAAATGCTTCTACCAAATCCCTGCATTAATATAATCGCAAGTGCTAAATAACTGTTCTCATATGAGGGGTAACCCTTCCAGGAGACATGGTATTGGATGGAGTGGAGATACTTCTTAGAGGCAAGAATGTCCTTAACCTCCACTGGGAATGCACATTAAAACTGGACTTGAAAGTCGTTAGCCTTTCCCCCTTGAGCGGGGACAAGAGAGAGGTGTGAAAATTTTTTGTTGCTTTTAATGTACATGGAGTTTTACAAAGTAGGCTAATGCCTAGGTCATTCTCAACCTCAAAGGAGTTTGAACGTTTTGCTGCCAAATTCTAGGTGGGAGCTTTCAAGAAGAGGTTCCAAATGTTCAACATGACAAGCAAGTCAACCTAAACTCATGACCAGGGAGGCGCTTCTAGTCAGCAAACTTCTTGTCTTCTTTTGCCTTTGCTAAGTATTCATAGAAAAGTCCCTGTGTTTAGCAGATGTTGTTTATGTGGTTCTCTGATAAAGGAACGTTCAAGGATATCCAGGGGCCAATTTGGAAAAAGGGGTTGTATTCCAGGGTGGCCTCAAAGGGGGAAAACAATAGTAGAGCGTGGCGTTATTATAAGCAAACTGTACCAGGAGCAGGTCCTTAGCTCAGGTGTCTTGAGAGGCAGATGCATCACAATAAGGATACTGTTAAGTATCTGGTTCATGCTCTCAGTCTGCCCATTGGACTGGGGGTGATAAGCGGTGGACTTGAAGGGCTTGATGATGGGGAAGGCCAGCAGTTATCCCAAAATGGGAAGTGAGCTGGGGCCCTTGTCAAGCACGATCTCTTTAGGAAGGCCAAAAATGGCAAACACATGGGTGACATAAAGGGCCACGGTCTTAACTGCATTTATGTTTGAGAGGCAGGGATGAAAAAAATGATCTTTTTAAATTGGTTAATAACTACCATTATGGCATCAAAGCCATTGGAAGAGGGAAGTTTCACATAGAAGTTGACCAAGACTGAGGTCCATGAACCTCAGCTTGCTGCATGGATGTAGTAGCCCTTTTTTTCCTGAGCGGGTTACTTTGCATGTGCGCAGGTGATGCAACTGGATATCTAAGTAGGAGTATCCTTCTAGACTCTGGTCAGTTATTATTCTTAATAAGGTCTGCGCACTTCTTGGTGCCAGGGTGTCCCAATGCTATGAAAACATGATGTTTATTTATGACACAGGTGTGAATGAATGAGGAAACCAAACCCTTTTGCAGAAACATATTGTCAAATCCCCCAGGGCATTTAGGTATCTCTTCTGGTGATTTCACTCCAGATCCTCGTAAGGTCCAACTCTTTCTGGGCAGCAAGTTTGAGATGGAAGGACACTGGAACGACTCAGTCATCTGGGCCAGTCTAAATAAGGATACAGAGGGAGTGTTAGGGAAAGGATCTGGGAAGGAGGCACCACTATAGTGTACTCCAGGGGGTCCTCCGTATCATCTGGTAACAGGGAGGGTTCTGGCTTAGCATATATGTCAGGATATATTAAGGCCCCTTGATGAAATTGCATTTGATGTGGAGCCCGCAAAGGTCCTGATAAGTGTGGGTTTGATGAAGCCCAGTTTCTGGGGTATCCAGAAGTATAGCAGCGCCTTGTGGTCTGTTTGTTTGTGAGCTCATGCTGCGCACCCTGCAGAAGGTAACGCAAATGAGTGAGTGACCAGGACACTGCGGCCAATTTCTTTTTGTAAATGTGCAAATCCTGTTCAGTAGAGATGAAATTGTGGGAAAAGTAAACTATGGGGTGTTCAGCTCCTAATACTCCTGAAACAGCACTGCACCCACAACCACTGAGGAGTCATCATAGGCTACTGCAAAGAGATCTGAGGCATCCACATAGAAGAGCACTGGGCAGTAAATAAGATCTCTTTGATGTTTTCAAAGGCTTGCTGACGCTCAGGGGACCATTTGCGAGAACGTTTTTCCCTGTTAGTGGGCGAAGGGGCGCCACCAGCTGGATGAGAGCAGGGAAGAAACATCTTCAAGAAGGTGATTGCTCCAAGAAAATTCCCAATCTGTTTTTGGGTAGATGGGGTGAGCTGGCATTGGATGGCCTCCAACTTGCAGGGGCAGCATAGCCATCCTTCAAGGCCAATTTAACTTAAAAGGTCACCTTTCCTGGAAATTCTACACCTGGTGGCTTTACAAAAAGACCACATGGTGGAGAGCTGCCAACAAGCTTACAGGCTTTGGAATGTTGCTCCAGGGTAGAGTAATGGATTTAAATGTTGTTAAGATATGTGTTGGTGCAGAAATATCACAGATCTTCCAGTACATTATTGTTGAGGCGCTGGATGGTGGCTGGGGAATTTTTCAACCAAAATGCATCGCGCTAAATTGAAAGAAAACTCATCTTTTGCAGATGGCTGAGAGCCGCATTTGTCCCCATATGATATGCATCTGGTTATAGGTGGTAACTAGATCACGTATATAGTATACGTGGGACTTTGTAATGGCCTACGCAATAAACTTCTCCAAAGGCGTTGTATGAGTCTCATGTGATATTGTTTTGATGACCAAGTCAAAACGTGGCTACAGAGAACCATTTGATTTCCTGGCAAAAACCAATTGGGAGGCGACAATAAGGACGTCTTGATAAGCTAGCCCTTTTTAAACATATCGCCCATTCATACTCTAGAGCTCTGTCCTTCTCCTCTGTGTACAGGTATAGTGGACTGTTGACTTTGACTAGGTCCACTATCATCTGGAATGACAGGCAATACTCATAGTGAGGGGGAAGCTTTTTAGCCAGAAACATGTCAAAAATGTGCTATTAATGAGAAAGGAAGTAAAGAAAGTATGGGAGAGATATGTTTGGTCAAGGTCAAGGGGAGAAAAATTGATTTCTACGAGGGGGCCATCATAAGGGTGCTAAAAAGGGAACGTTCCACTGAGCATGTAATTTTTGAAGAGAAAAAGGATTGTTGCTCAAGTTAAAAATCTTAAACTGCTGCTAATTCTTTCAGACATTTGCCCTTCAGGCTTCAAGATAAGAATGTTTTAAGGCAAAATTGGCCAAAAAGGAGAAATGTCAGACATTTACAAGTCCTCAAAATTGATAAGATTGATTTAAATACTAATAACGATATTATTGGCTAAAAGACCCTAGCAAATTCTCGGTGGAATCCCACAAATTGAGGTAACACAATTTCAAATACTTTACAGGCTAATAACACTAGATAGAGCAGTTGGATTACTCTGACCATGTGGTGGACCCCAGGGCATCCATTAGATGGTACCTCCCCAGCCACAACCAGGTCCATTCACGCACCTATGCAGGGACCACCACCTTTTATAGACTTGAAAGGGGCCCCTAAGGTGCAATATTTTTATCAAAAAGGGATTGTCTGAATTTATCAAATTGTTACCCCACAGTTACGTCTTAGGCAAAAATAATTCCCCATCCATCATTCATCCAAAGTGAAGCAAGTTTTCTGAGCTTCAATAGGCCAAAGTCCCATATTTCCTAATTTGGACAAGTTTAAGCTATTCCAAATGTATCATTAAATTTCCCTTGACCCTTGATACAGTTTAATATACTATAAGGATCTGATATTGAGAGGGTTTGTTACCTTTCTTTTCCTGCGCAACCTAATAAAAATCAAAAAACACAGCTTTTTATTAGTATTTTATTTTTAAATTTTATTAAACCGTTGTGGAATCCAGTGACGTGAAGAACCAAAGAGCAAGAAATCAGCTGGATTCATACAAGTGCCACAAGCCCAACCATATAATCCCAGGATATAGCAGGCCCTGTACCGCTAAAAAAGGGTCACAAAACTCAAAGATATGAGCTAAAACGTGCATTGGGCGTTGAATAAGATGTCACTTCAGTGTCTTTAATGAGGCGTCTAGTATGTATGAGGATGTCTATTACACTAAATCTAAGGATTGCGCTACACTGAGGTCAATGAATTTTAGATATCAGGATACCAGACATGATGGGGAATTATTGACCAAAAGACTCCTATGATAGATTCGACGCTTAGACTCAAAAAGGGGTTATAGAAGTTACATAAAATGATCAGATGATAAAATTATTAGTTGATAAGGCTCAGATTGATACTAAAAAATTTCTGTCAGACCTATCTGAGCATAAGTTTTCCTAAGATGGAATTTTGTCTTTTTAAAATGAAAAATTATCAGAATGTTATGTGACCATTACACTAGGTGACACAAAAGGAAGTAAATTAAGATGAACCTGCAAAAAGGTAAGAATCAAGAATCTGCCCAATAATTGAACTAAGTGATACCAAGTCTCAACTGATTTGTTGCCTATAAAAAAACTCTTTCGCCCTATCAAAATTATGCTACTAAGGTACTATACAATCTTTAATCAACTGACTTAAAGCCTCCCCTCTTAATTTCCCCCTCTATTAATTTTATTAATTCTTTTTATGTGGAGTTTATAATATAAATGTGACATATAAAACCCTATTCTATACTAAATTAAATATTAAGTCATTAATTCTATATCTCGTTTTAGAAACTGGACTTAAAAAAACATTTCACCATAATTACCATAAGACAAATACTCAATATGAAGGGACATAAGCAGTGGCTTTGCACCACAAATTAATTAAATATACTTGTGCATCTTATTCAGCTTCAATCCTAAACTATCAGGCCTTTGAGTATAGCACCATTGATCACAAAAAATAGAAGCCCAACAGGATAGCTAACTACTGGGGGCGACATGTGACTTTAGCGTTATCAGAACCCTGGGAGATAACTTGATTAATAGTGTAACCTTCTGGGTGCACAAATAGAAACGGTGAAGAAGACAAAATAAGAAAGTCCAAACATCGTCACATTTAAAAAGTTTGAGATATTCAATGTAGATACCTGAATCCATCATCTAACAGGGATTACAATAAAGAATTTCAAGACTTACTTTGTGATTTCAAAACCCAGGAGAAAGATCCAACTGCAAAAAGAAAAGTGCCGTTGACATGAAAAACATGAACCTATATGAATTCCATGCTCTTTCAGAGAGCTATGGATCAAGTGCAAACATATATCTATACCATGTGATTCATAAACTTGAACTGAATCATATTGTGCATCTACTGGGAGTCCATAACAACGGTTTCCACCATCATATTAATATTTAAAAGGGCCTTAAAATGGCCTATGAACATGTAAACTAACTTATACTTTTCTCTCTCGTTGCAATCACTTTTGCAACTTATTCAATTCAAGTCTGATTCTAGTTTGATATTATCACAGAGGAGATTAGTCTGTGCCCATGTCAGGGAGCAGTTGGGCAAGTAAGGTAAGAGGAGCAGGTGGTAGGCCTGCGGCCTCAAATGTTCAAAAACGCCCAGAGAAACTGGCAGAATAGAAAAAAATAATAAAAAACTGGTGGTCACTATTTCACCAGAAATCCTCACTTGGCAAGTGCGATGCAACCAGTACATCAACACGCCACACTCTCAACCAATCTCGTCGGTGGTATAGGGAGTCCGTGTGTTTCTAGACATCCAACAAACAGCTTTATGGGAAAAACTTTGTGGGAATGTGCACACTTTTTTCCCAACTGCGGTGTACATTGCACTTCAAACCATGGCACATGGTTGGCTGGACCTTGGTTTCAAAAACAAGGAAGCAGAAGACAAAGCTGCTGTGGTGCGCATAGTGATCGACCTCCCTGAAGGGCAACAGGTCGTCAAAACCAAATGCACCAGATGGACAAAATTTAACCAAATTTTCCTCACGTTTTACTTTTTGCCTACTATGGTAAAACGTGCCATTTTGGAGAAGCACCTGAAAGATGGTCTCACTGTTTAAGGCAAAATACAATCTTTTGAGATGCAATGCTTTATGCTGATGCCACACCTGTGCACCAGCAAAGCCATCGCAGTTCTGACCCCAACCAAGGAGATTGCAAAGGACCTAACCCAGATCCCGCACTCCACATACACAGTGCATTTAAAAAGTTCTGGGACTAACGTTTTAAAGACACAACTTTACAAATAAATAAACTTTCTTTTATCATAATTTAACATACAACCTTTCCCTCTCTATACATATTTATATTGCTAAAACAATTGTTAAAAGGTATGCACATAGTTCCTATTTTGTATAACCATGTTTAAACCAGCTGTCACATTCTTCTGAATTGTCTCTACTTTATCAAAAGGATAAACCTTCAGTGCCACCTTCAGATTAGATATAGAAAGAAGTTGAACAGAGCCAAATCTGATGAATAGGGTGGATAATTATAATCTGAAGGTGACACTGAAGGTTCATCCTTTCGATTAAGTAGAGACAATTCAGAAGAATGTGACAGCTTGTTTAAACATGTTTATACAAAATAGGAACTATGTGCATACCTTTTAACAATTGTTTTAGCAATATAAATATGTATAGAGAGGGAAAGGTTGTATGTTAAATTATGATAAATTTTTTTTTGTTTATTTGTAAAGTTGTGTCTTTAAAAAAGTTAGTCCCAGAACTTTTTGAATGCACTGTGTATATCAATATTGAAGGGCATACCACCCACCCTTTCCAGGTAACCATGGACAGCGCGCCCCCCATCTGCACCCACTGTGACGCGTTTGGCCATAAGGCACATGCATGCCTCACCAAGGAGAGCATCACATTCCAAGAGCACCCCTTGGCGGCCATGGCCAGCGGAGAGGCACACTACGAACCAACCACAAGCACCTAAGAGGCTTTCCCATGGGGAGCACAAGGCTGCTACCTACTGGTAAAACCTATTTCCCAGAAAGAGCAGAAGAAGGCCAAGCAGGCCTGCAGGGCCGCGGCCAAGGAAGCGGCCAAAGTCACCACTGCTATACCACACTCCCAACGCCAGGAGGACATCAAAACCTTCGCAGTAGAAGCAACTCGGGAATCCATCAACCAATCAGATAGGGAAGCTCATGCCAATTGGGCCTCCCAATCTGAGGATCCGATGTACGACTCAATTTCACCTGATCTTTGCAACCAAGCTCTGGTTGAAACTGACTTTGGTTTCCAACCTAACTGAAATTTTTTTCAACCTGATTGATAGTGCACCGAACTCATCCTCACTGCAAAAATTTGTTTGACATTGGGGAAAAAAACAAAAAATGAAGGCAAAAGATAACACAAACCTTTCTGCTAATATCAACAAAACTACAGATAGCATTGCTGCAAACACCTGCGCTGCCGTGAAGGCCCATGGGGATCTAGAGGAGACTAGTGGGCCCAGGTGCCCACCCCCTCGCACCTAAGGTGCGAAGGGAAACCTTCGCTTTAGGACATTGAATATCGCCGGACTCAAGGCCACACCATCCTGGGCTAGGAAACTGAGTTTTTTACAAGAAAATTTACCCGTGGATATCCTGGCCATCCAGGAGTCCCACTGTCCACAAGGTTCCGAGGATGCTTGAAAAACCATGCTCCTCCCATCCCTATCCTTGGTCAGAGCACTGTGGTGCTAGTTCAGAAAAAAATTTCAAATTTTTATCATTGAATCCTTCCTCAATGGCTGAGTCCCATTGTCACTTTCTGATAGGCCAATATGGCACATGCTATCATCAACATCTATGCCCTAACCTGTGCACAAGAGCGTCAGGAATTTTTCTCATTGGTCAAATCCCTCCCATTACCCCCAGACCCTTTCATAGTTGGCAATATGAACTGTTAGCTAAACACACCCCCAGATCGTTGGCCTCCTCCTCCCATGCCCTGTGGGTCATGTAGAACTTCGCGTTCTAAAGGCCACCCTTAGTTAATGGATGGCTGCCGCAGCGAGCCCCACTGCTTAAAAACATAACGCGCCCCCATGTCCACAGGCCACAATTAAGGTCCATGACCCGCATAGACCTTATCCTTACGCTGGTAAATTCCAACCTCACATTACCCACTTCCATACAACAAAAATTTTTTTCTCTGACCACTGCTGGTCTTGATAACCTACCACCTACCTGTCACAGTGGCTAAGGCCGCATTGGTTCAAACTCTGCCCTCCCAAACACACGTCCTCAGGATTTTCCACTTGGGTGGAATCAGCAACTTTAACAAAAGAGTTTGTTACACCGTTCTGCACGGACCCCATCTCCACATGGTCAGCCTTCAAAGAGGATACCATCCACCACTCTCACCACCTCTCCTCATGACGCCTCACAAGTCACATCAGCTGTCATTTGTGCACTCCTGGCAGAGTTGGCACACCTGGATTCCAACATCCCAACTACAAGATACAGCCCTGCATGGGGCCAGAAGTGGGCAGAAGCAGCTGCCCACCTCAACGCTTTTGAAAGGCAACACAAACATTGTGTTTGTGTTCAGTACAGGGCCAAACGCATCACAGAGGGTGACAAGTGCACCACATATTTTTTTAAAAAAAATTCACACCATGCCAGAGCGTGGCCTGCACACAGGTGCAAAGTTCGGATGATTCCATCGTGGATACACCAGCTGAAGTGGCAATCAAAATACACAATTATTACACCGAGTTATACCAATCTGATCCAATTCAGCCAGCCGAAGTGGCGAATATTTTTGACCAAACCCACATCTGAACCATTTCCCAATACCCAGAAATAATGAATTTGATTACTTCAAATGAACTATGGACAGCCATCCGCGGTGCACCAATTTGGAAATGCCCAGGCCCAGAAGGCATTTGATATAAATTCTATTAAAAGTACTTCAAATATATATCCCCACTGCTGCTTGCCTCACTTACCCAGAGCCTTCTGGAAACGCGCCTCTTACCATGAGGACAAGGGCCTTCACTGTCACACTCTTCAAGAAAGGGGACAAGCTAGTCTTAGCCAACTGGTGCCCCATTTCTTTGACTACCATGATACAAAAATTATTACAAAAATCATGGCTAACCGTTTAGGGACTGTAGCATCTGCCACCATCTCCTGAACAATTTTGTTTCATACCCAGAAGGTCAATTTGGGACAACGTGAACTTCTGACTAACGCATGCCAGTCCACAGCCTCTGGCACTTGTATTATTGACCAACAGAAGGCCTATGATAGAGTAAAACTGGGAATACCTCAGGGCCTGCCTCCATCAATTCCGCTTACCCTCTCCTTCATCAACTGGGTAATGCTACTCACGGAATCTGCAACAATGGCAGTGCGTGGTTCTGGCTTCCTAACAGATGTAGTCACCCTCAAAGGAGCTTGCGACAAGAGGACCCCCTTAGCCCACTCTTATACAACTTCAGCCTTGACCCCTACTTTGGAACGTGAAAGCCCAACTAACTGGGGTCCATGTGCCAGGCCAAGCCTAAAGGCCGTATATGATGGCGTTTGCAGATCACTGTGTGGTTGGGGTGTTTAATAATAAATATGCACGCGCACTTGGAGCCTCATCCAGGAGTATTCCCGGGAGTAATGCTGCACTGAATGCTTCCAAAACCGAAATTATCCTCCTTGGTCAGTATCAAACCTGCTGGGCCCAGCAACCAGTGCTTAGCTCAGCCCATCTGCTCGCGAACGTGCTCGCCCTCCCAGCTCACCCTACACCGCTTCACTGGTGCTCCC
>JAKSZP010004946.1:0-15733 GCA_022478985.1 Massospora cicadina
TGGTTGGAGGTTTGAATTTTTAATAGGTTTAATGGTTTCTGAACTTATTGATAACTATCTACCAATATAAAAACTAAAATATTTAGAATTTGATTGATTTAATATTTTATTTTCCTTGGCCGAGTGGGTTTATGGTTTTTGGTCGAATCGACAGGATACAATTTAGCTTTGGGGTTGATTAGTAATTGGTTGATTTGATAAGTTCAGTTAGTTTTAGCTGAGTGGTTGGTGCTTTTGGATGCTTCGATTGAGCAATTAGATTTGGCCGAGTAGTTATTGCTTAACTATATATAAAATCTAATTTAATCAATTCGAATCACCTGAAATTCTATAGAAACCGTAGCGAAGCACGGGTAAATCAGCTAGTTAATAACTAGATTACTAACTAATCAAAAGCCGAAGTGATTTGCCACACTAAAATATTAGTTCGCGTCCAATAGGATCCACCAAAATTCAAATATTTTCATCTGGGCGTGCACGACCTCAGATAATACCTTAGCTAAAAGGGTACATTTAGAGCATCATAATTTAGTTAGGAGAGGGGAGGATGGCACAACAGGAAGAAAAACTTTGCTCACCCAAGCGACTTTTTTGCAAGATAAATTTGACTGGTCCTGAGAGTTTAAATTTTGATTTGAACCATCAAGCAATTATAGTTAAGGTGATTACTATGGTTATTATTTATATAGGTAAAGCCATACCAGATACAAAGCATCACTAATAAGCTAGGATTAGAGGTGGTGAATGGTGGGTGCACACCTGAGTTATTTGAGCTGCATGAGCGGAGCCTTGGTGAAATGACTAGAGGAGTGCAAGGATATATGTAAAGGTGTAATGGTCTGAATACTAAATTAGCCCCAAGCTGGTAGGGACTGACAGAGCTAACAAAAGCAAAAACTCAATTTTAGACTGAACTTAGTTTTATTAAGGTAAAATTAGCTGCAAAATGCAGTCCAAAAAACCTGATGGAAGACCAAGATGGGGGCTCTCTTGCCTTTCAATTAAGCTTTATACTGGGCATTGGAGGATTATCATGCATATATGGGAGAACTCTCTAGAAGGGCATCAAAGCTCACTTGCAACCATCAGGTTAGATTTTTCTAATCTTATAAGATAACTTTTCTACCAAGAGGTCTGACATTGCAAAATTAAAGTAAGAATTCACTGAACTCACTAAGGCAAGTGTCATGATAATGGCAAGTAAAGTATAGACTGGCCTGTCATACTGGATACCCAAACACCCAAATTCCAGAGGTGCTGCTGCTTGAATGACAATAAATTGTGCTGGGAGAGATTTCACCAGCAAGTGCCAATAGATCATAAATGTAAATACCAACCTGGCAACAAACCAGGCTGTCACAGCCCCAGGGCCCATGGGTTTGGGTGTTGGGAAAAGAGGGATCAGAATAGGGGGTTTGAATTTTGCCATAGAAAAAAAAATTAAATTTGGGGTGTGGAAATTTTATTGAATTCAAAGATAGAAAATCAACTGTCAATTTTATCAGTGTGTTACATTTGCTTAAATAGATCATTGATTTGGGGAATAGCTTAGATAAGCTCAGGTTTGGGGCACATGTGATTTGCCTAACCTAGCAAAATTTGAGCAAGGGGGAAATAAATGAACTAGTTTGATCCAACTTTGAAATTATCAGCGGTGGGCTGAGTTGCTGTTGGTTTGTCTACAAATGCCCAATTTGTAAATTTGCTGCAGTTCCAACAATTGGCACAATGGCATCTTACCTGATGGGCAATAGGAACCTCCCAAGGACACCCCATGTAGGGGCAGTCCCAAGGTGTTGGGAATGGGTTTGGGATGCCCAACTGACCTGCACCCTTTACTTTGGTGTCCATTTGAATGAGCAGGATTCATCAGATGGAGATTCAGATATTTTTATGAAAGGTTTTAAACTTATGGCAACTGGTTGAAATAAGGGTATGTTGTATGCTTGCAGGCTTTTTTCAGCCCCTGATTTCAACAAAGCTGCAGGAGAAGTTTTATTTTTGTTGAATGGTTAACTGGATCTAAATCGTCCGTTATTATAAACCAAAAATATCCTAAGTATAGCCAATTTGGGATTTGTGGCCTAGCAATTTCACTTAATAATATTTGACTATGATGACATGGGCTTGAGGGCTTTTTTGGTTAGGTCAGACTTAACATTAAGTTTCAACTTAATAACTTGGGCACATAGTTTTGTTAGTCTATGTCAAAATTAGTTTTTAATGTCAGTCAAGTTTTTTTATCAAATTAATTACTAATTAGTGATACAAATTGCCTTGGTACGTGCTGCCAATTGCTTGTGAAAGAGAATTGGTTCAGCTATTTGCAGATGCATCCAAAACGCCATCTTGAGAATGATGACATTGCTTACAACAACCCTGAGGCTTAGCAAGATGCCCTGAGTCAAAGTATTTGTAGACCCTCAAATGAACATTTTATGTGTTCCTTTGGCCAAGTGCCATTGAAAATGAGACGTCATGGGTAAGATGTGGTGAACATTGAACCCTATAAATTACCTTCAAGTTGATGCTAATAAAAAACATTCAACTAACACTAGTTTATAGTTTAACTTATAAGCTTTTTGTGTTTACTACTTAAAAGTTTTATTAAGTTGAGTATTTACTTGGGATCAGTGAGATCAAGGGCAGTGTGCCATCGTCCAAGTAATAACAGGAGAGACAACTTCCAAGAGCTAATACAAAGGAGTTTATTTTAACTATAGTCAACGTCTGGTCTATTGTCCTCATACAATAGATGCTCAAAACTCCACCATACCATAAAAGAAGAACCAGCCATCAGAATAAGACCAAAATTTAACAAGTGGCGCTCATGTCTGGGAATGAAGATGGTGACCATGCTGAGCAGGGGAGCAACCCCTGGCTATATCAATTTTTCAATGATGAATTTACAAAATTTCAAGACTCAGTGGACATAATGAGTCATCAAATTGATAAACTCACTGAAGAAGTTTTTTTATTAATAAGGCAAATAATGCCCTACATGAAGAAGTGAATGGGTTAAAGAAGAAAATAATAGAAAAAGATCAAGTGATTTCTGATCTTCAATTGCAAATGACCAATCTAAATGGGAAAATTGCAATATTGAATGATTGTCAAAGCCAGCACGCCCAAAGAAAATTTACTGATAGTGATGTCTCTGAACATTATGAGATTAATGGGCCATGGCGGCAACTGCCATGTAGAATGGGTTGCTTTGGCCAACCCAAGTTCCTCTAACTGTGATACAATGCCTCAGCGCCCTGGTACGCCTGGCTCAAGTCAACAAAGAAGTAATTATGATAACCATGGACAGGAAAATGATAATTAAAAACCAGCAAACCTGACTGCTTTTGACAATAGCAAAAGTATAGCCACATTTGTCAAATGCTTTGAAATGGCCATGTATGGGGCCAGTGACCGTAACAAAGCAGCCACTATAATCAACTGCTTAGATGAATGGAGTATTGAATTAATTATGCCTCATTTGGATGAAAACCCAACCTATGCCAAAGTCAAAGGGGCCATGTTTCATAAATTTGGAGTACTAGAACGAATGTCAACCAGAAAATCCAAATTTATGAATATCAGCTTTAAAAAAGATGAAACAATTGATGAATTTGCAGATTGATTCTATTGCAAAGCTCAAGTTCTCCTAGGCGCAAAGGCTATGATCAATTTTGATGCTAAGATTGTACTAGAACATGCAGTAGAACCTTTAATCAAATTTGTCAAACACTTTATTGCCTGCTTTTGTGCAAAACCTTGCAACATATTAATTGGTTGATTATCTGCACAGATGTTACAAAAATTATGGCCCTCCTAATACCAGGTACAGATCAAGACCTGCTGCCTATGCTGGAAAGCCCTTTGAAAATGATATTGATAGTAATCCGCGTGTAAAAAATGAACAAAACTCAAATACAAGGGCCTCACGCCCATTAAATGAGATTACTTGCTTTAACTGCAATTGTAAAGGACATTATGCTTCCCAATGCCATCAGCGTGGTGTTAATGTAGTCCTTTCAAATAATGCACAGGTGGAGGGAAAAGAACAAGCAAAATAGATGCAAGATAATTTATTGTGCCAAAAACACCAGTTCCACCTGACCAACCTGAAAACATGGGCCATGGGGCCTCAATTTCAGCAATACAATTTTTTATTTTAGCACCAAATGAAGAATTTACAAATGTACATGTGGTAACTCGCTCTCAGAGTAAGGGTATTATACCTGAAGCCTCTAAAATAGTTGCTTAACCATATGTGCAAAAGATATTTGAGAATACTCAAGCTGAGGGGCTGAGCAATGCATCAGATACCCCAAGCTTAAAGGGGGTGAATATAGCTATGCCAATTGACACATTTATCAATGAATGTCCTAGTATTAGAAATACCCTGAAGCATACTCTTAACTCATTGGATTCTTCCCATATCCACTTAGTAAGCTCTATTGATTCCTATTAAAAAATGAGAAAATGAAAAATATAAAAATATAAAACAAAAAAATTAAAAAAATGATAAAACTTATAAAAATAAAAAAAACAATTTAGAAAAATAAATTTAATTAATGAATTTTAAAACCTTATTGCCACTAAAGCTAATATCCATTTTTTTGGGAGGGAGAAGATTAAAATTGAAGCCAAGGGGGCTAGTTTAAGGTTGCTAAAGATTGCTGGAGCTGCAGCAGGAATAGAACTTAGGAAACAAAGGCAGCACGCCCAAACTAACTGTTATCCAGGGCCAAAGGCTTTTAACGTAGCATCCTATTCTGAAGGTTGAGAAAAATTGGATGTTGTGACCAAGAGAAAAAGAATACCCTCCAATTTATCCAGTCAAGAAGGGGAAGTGTTGAATGGTTGACTGGATCTAAATTGTCAGTTATTATAAACCAAAAATATCCTAAGTATATCTGATTTGGGATTTGTGGCCTAGCAATTTCACTTAATAATATTTGACTATGATGACATGGGCTTGAGGGCTTTGTTGGTTAGGTCAGACTTAACATTAAGTTTTGACTTAATAACTTGGGCACATAGCTTTGTTGGTCTATGGTAAAATAAGTTTTTAATGTTGGTCAAGTTTTTGATTAAATTAATTACTAATTAGTGATACAAATTGCCTTGGTACGTGCTGCCAATTGCTTGTGAAAGAGAATTGGTTCAGCTATTTGCAGATGCATCCAAAACGCCATCTTGAGAATGATAACGTTGTTTAAACTGACCCTTGAGGCTGAGAAAGATGCCCTGAGTTGAAGTATTTGTAGACCCTCAAACGAACATTTTATGTGTTCCTTTGGCCAAGTGCCACTGAAAATGAGACGTCATGGGTAAGATGTGGTGAACATCAAACCCTATAAATTACCTTCAAGTTGATGCTAATAAAAAACATTCAACTAACACTAGTTTATAGTTTAACTTATAAGCTTTTTGTGTTTACTACTTAAAAGTTGTATTAAGTTGAGTATTTACTTGGGATCAGTGAGATCAAGGGCAGTGTGCCATCGTCCAAGTAATAACAGGAGAGACAACTTCCAAGAGCTAATACAAAGGAGTTTATTTTAACTATAGTCAACATCTGGTCTATTGTCCTCATACAATAAACGCTCAAAACTCCACCATACCACAAAAGTAGAACCAGTCATTAGAATAAGACCAAAATTTAACAATTTTCTACTGTTAAAATAAAATATAAAGGAATTTAACACCACTTATGTTAGAATTAACCACTAAAAATACTTAAAAGTTGGATTTTAATGGGTACTTAATAAGTTACAAGGGGGATTAAAAGTGAACCCTCTTAAAAGTCAATGCTTAGTATTTAAAATGTTGAGGCTCAAAGTTAAGATTAGCTTAGTAATATACAAATTAGGGAATATTGGGATTCAACCTATTGGAGCTCTGGAGACTCTGTTAGAATTTTGGCATGGGAGATGCTCACTGATGCTCATTTACCTAAAATCCTTCAATTGGGGATTAAAACCACTGAAAATAAAGATAGATAAACTTTAAAAACTAGAAAGATATAGTTTTAAAGTTTTATTAGGCGCTGCATGGGATAAGAAAATATACCCTGTTATTTTGTCAATATTAGTATTTAGGGTTTCAAAGCATAAAATTCAGATTGCTTAGTGAAGTTCTAATTAAAGATATTGAGATTCAACCTTTTGGATTGGTCAAGACTCACCTCACATTTAGAGAATGGTTGATTGTTGATAGTTAGTTTAGACCCATGAGGTAAGGTTTTCATGTATTTTACCCAACCATTTTTTATTAAAATTTTTGCATCTGTTGATGCCCCCTCCAACCCTATAAGAGGGGCCAGTCTCTGTGGGGTTGGTTGTATTAGTCATGCAGTATGAAGGGTAGGGACCTCAGAAGGAATTCCCAGATTTGGTCAATGATTCAGAGCAATCTGAATGCATGTGTGACGGTTGAGGTCTATCCTCAGCATCACATTGCCCTGATCTTTGGTAAGACAGGGCAGGCTGTGTCTGGATATATGGAGGAGGAGGGGGAGTTGGTCCTGGCAGGGATGCCTAAGGGGCAGGAGCTTGAAGGAGGCCAAGGAGCCATATGGGCGTCCAAGTTGAGGAAAAACGAGAATCAAGTAAAATGGGGAGTTTCAAGATTCGATTTGGATTCGAATCAAGAATGGAATGGAACAGGTGCTTGGAAGTTTCGCGGTTTGTTTGGAATTTGAAATGGAACTGGTGCGAAACTGTTGAGGATTGGAACTGGCACAGAACCATTGAGTGAGGATTCCGCGATCCTGCTGTAAGGTTTACACCAAGCATCAGTCAGATTAGCACCATAAGCTTGTGTTATATTTTATATTAGCTTGTAGCATGTGTATATAGGGAAGGAACTGGGAGCTGGAGGCTTCTCAGTTCTGTTTTCTATCAACCTGGCCCAATATTAAATAAAAGAACTTAAAATTCATATATTTATACTTTGAGTTTATTTTAAAATATTGCCTAACTGCAGCCATGTTTGGCTTGAATCAACAAGAATTGGACTTTGAGAGTGA
Source organism: Massospora cicadina (assembly GCA_022478985.1). Lineage (NCBI taxonomy): Eukaryota > Fungi > Entomophthoromycota > Entomophthoromycetes > Entomophthorales > Entomophthoraceae > Massospora > Massospora cicadina. Next base: position 7,025 of record JAKSZP010004946.1, read on the forward strand.
GCTTGGGAGAGCTATTGCCTCCTTTATACCCTGTCTTGGAGTCAAGGCATGTTGCTGGGGTTAAGTATATTTGCAACTGTCTTCCAGGGGGTGCTTGTCCAATCTTGTAGCGCGCGCACAAGGAGAGTAGTATCAGGAGCCCTGTCAGCCCTATGGTCTATAACATGGATTCTGTTGCCTAACTTATTTGTGGCTCATTGGAAGGAGCCAGTGCATTACAGCATGAATATGTATTATTTTCCCAAGAATTATTAGTAGTGGTACCCCAATTTGAAGGTTCCACTGGGAATTGACCAGGGTCTTTTGGCCAATGTTTACATTATTTACTTTTGAATCAATATTATTAATACATCGGTGTCAGAAAATTGACTGAGGGCTCTGCTAGTTGGCAGGCAAACCAGTATGAAAACTGGTCATCCCTTGCCGTTTTGCCTTAGGCATGAGGCCAGTAGCAATGGCTGACCCCTTGGAATATCACCTTCACTATTCAGGGATCCCCCAGCCCAACCCCAACCAATGAAATAAAACTAAACTTTTAATCAATGGTAGATTGAGCAAAGGGAGATATTCATTGAAAGAGAAGCGCCAGGTATTTATACTATTTACAAAAGGGCTATTGCGCCCACTGCTGACAAATCAGCTTTCCACTGGTTCTTCCAACCAGCCATTCTTTCAGCCTTCTGGTGTGCTACTCTCTTCCCTGGCATCAACCCTCTTGCCCCATCCTTCCCAATGACCAAATATTAGTTTCAGCTCATCCTTGGCCTTAAGTCACCAGTGAGCTGTATATATGATTGTTATATATAAATACAAATCTGGATTTGACCTTTAAGTTAATTATTATGCACTGGAAACCTCTTTGGTCGCTCACTTTGACTCAGAATATCTCAGCATCATGCTGATGGCACATTTTGACTCTTCTAGTTGATATTCAGGGAATCGCCTTTCTTAGGCAATAGTTGTTTAATTAAATATGATGCTGGAAACAACATCAGCCGCCTCAAACTCAGGCTTGTCAGTTTCTGCCAACATCAAAAAATTTGTAAAATTGAAGCATCCTTGTCATAAGTTGCCAGTACTCCAATTTTTGCAGCAAAATCATAGTCAGACTATTAATAGAAAATACTTTGATTTTCTACTAGAAATTCCAACAACGGCCCATGAATGGTAATTGGCGTCAAGCACAGATTCTGCAGACATATACTAAATTTAACTAATTTGATCATCCTTGGCTATTATTCACCAGTGATTCTTATACCAATTTGAGGCCACCGATTAGCCCCACTCAAACCTAAACTTCCCAACTCAACAGAATACTAATTTTGTTTTAACCCAATTGGGGAGCAACTAACCAGCAATCATATTAAATACCACAAAATTCAGTCAATGAGCTATTCCACCAGGATTGGACATTTCTTCCCAAATAACGATTAACCATTTGAGGGATCCATCTGGCTAATTTTTAACAATTGGACTTGTAATTGTCCAACCTTACCCCCTTTAAGAGTGGTAGGGGGAATAAGGTTGTAAGAATCATCCCTGACTCAGTTAGTGATAACTCCAGAAGCAAGAGATTTAATGGAATATTCATCCCCTCACTTATAGGCAATAACAAATGGTCCTTCCCAAATGGACCTAAGCTTTTCCTTTATGACTATAATACAGTTGTGGTAGTAGGTTACCAAGTCTGGCAACTGGAATGAAGAGAGTTGTGGCCAGAGCTCATAGGCTGCCCGGCCCTCTTTAATGACAGTTTTTGCTAAATTTGTCATCACCTCATACTGTAACTGGATTATATGCTTTGCCAACTTCTTCATGGCTTGATCCATATCATCAGTGCTAGCTGAGAAAACATCTTTGGCGAGTAAAGAAGGCACCCCAGGTCTTCAGCCATACAACACATGGAATGGAGACATCTTAAAGATCTGGTGGTAACTGATCCAGTAGGCCATGATGGCACTTTGTAAAGATCCATTGAGGAAATCTGAGTTAGCCATTTTCCAAAGTATAGGGACCAGGGTCCCATTTGATCTTTCTAAGGCACTATTAGTGGATGGGTTATAGGGGGCCAAGAAGAGTTGTTGTGCTCCCAGGGAGGTGGCGAGGAGCTTTACCACTCAGGAGATAAAATTTTTCCCATTATCACAAAGGAGGACCTGGTGGCAACCATGCCATGTAAAGATATAATAATGTAGGAAGGTAGCAGTGGATTTAGCAGTCTGAGCGGGGAGAGCAACAGCTTCAACCCATTTAGTAATATGATCAATTCTGACCAAAATGTATTAATTATCAACGGTGGTCTGAGGTAGAGGACCTACCACATCCAAATTTATGATGTGGAAAGGTTATTAAGGCATTGTGGGTTGATAATGATAATGAGTCTTGAACCTGGATTGTTTTTTAAAGATCAGTCAGGCATCCAAGGCTTCAGTTATGGTTTCCATGATGCCTTATGTCAAGATTCTGATATGACTGGATGATAAGCTCAAAGTTGCCACGGTGAATTGGCTAGAATCCGCTGACAATGATTATAGAGTACAAATATTTAAGCGCCTTAGGATGAGGTGATATTGGATCACCTCCAAATAAGGTGATTATATGAGGTTGATGAACAACGAATAGTTGGTAAGTTTGCCTCAAACTAAAGTGATCATAAATTTAATGAAGAGTAGTCACTGGTGGAACTAATGAGAATAAATCAGAAATGAATAGTTTAAGCAAAAGGGTAAGTAACAGCCAAAGCTGCTAATTTATAAGTGAAATGAGAAGATTGAAATATGGAGGATTGTAAGTAGGAAAGAGTGAGCGGAACAGCAAGTATCCGCTATATATATTAAATTATATAATAGAGCGTTGTCAAGGCACTTGCTCCTATCTATTATATTATATCTATTAAGTGTGTTCCAGGGACCAGCAATCTCCATATCATCCGCCCTATTGCTTAGTGGACTCAACCATATGCAAAAACCCTTTGGCATATCTGCAAAGTATTGTTAAATTATAACAGTGGTGCTCACTACAGGTGGCTCATTGATCAGTCACAAAGAAATAATAATTCTCCATTTGCTGTCCATGTCACATCAGGTTTGCTTTAACATGAGGATCTTCACAACATGATACACCAGTCAAATATTCAAAATATAAACTTGCTTTGGACGCTGTGCTCAAAAGGCAGGATGATTTTCTGGAGGTTTGTAGTGATAAGCTGCCTCTGTTTGATTGCAATGGGAACATTCATGGGTTCTTTAAGCGTTTTAAGTTTGCGATGAAAGGTGCCACAGATTGGCAGAAAGTGAAACTTTTAATAATTACCTAAGATGTTGGAAGTTCCAAGTCACCTGATATCTTCCAAACAGTTCAGTTACATACTAAGAAATGAAGGATACTGTGCTGAAGTTGTTTGGGGGTACTGCAAAGATATCACAGTGGAATTCTGAGTTCTTGACCATTGGGTTTCTGCATAATAAAACTTCACCACATTTGCTTACTGATTTATAATGGAAGCCCACATGTTCATCAGGGAAGGGACTTTACTGAATCCAACATGTGCATTGTGATGACTTTGCAGTGAAGACATATCATGAGATTTACAATGTCATGACCCCAACTTTGGACAACGATGTACCCCTGCCTAAAATTGTTCAGTTTTTATGCCATATACCTGTAATCTTACCTCTACCCAATACAGAGCGGAAACATACCGCCGCCATCATTGGACCTTCTTATCAGGGGCATTTGCCTGACTGGTTTAATATCGCCAAATTACCCCCAGCCATTCAACTTCTACCCTGGACCTGCTTATCAACAGCCCAACTACCAACCTGAGCCTAATTACGCTAATCACCCACAATCAAATAAAGGGCAAGGCCCATCTTATAATAATCAAGGATGCAGGCCATACAGGGTTAGTTGTTTTGAATGCGGTCACCCTGGGCACCTAGCATGAGGTTGCCCCAATTGTCAGGTCCATCACGTACAGCAGGAACTGTACTATCAGAGAAAATTCAGAGCGGAGTAGATACAGGGCTATCTACCTCCACTATCCCAACCTTAAACGTCCCACCTGAACCTAATACTGTATATTCAGCAGAAGTCCCTCCATACAATGATGAATTCCTATATAAACAGCTAGTTAGAGGGGTGAATATATTGATATGAGCGCAAGTTAAAGCTGCGGCGATAGAAGGATCTTAGATGCAGCCCAAGACATATGATTGCAAATGTTTGACCAAGTTTCCCCTGACAAGTTGGACCCATCTGCAAATGCACCTTCCTTTCAAGAAGTAAAAGTCGCCCTTCCGGTCAACATTATCATCAAATAATACCCAAATTTGGTGAGGGGTTGCAAGTTTTTGGGAATGGAGATCAATTAAATGTCCATTTTTTAAGCAGTCAAGATTCATCATATTCAGAATGTACGTATTTTGACATTATTTTAGCCAAAATCTGAGTCCACAATATAATAGATACAGGCGCTCCAGTTATAATAGTTTCCACTTAGTTGGTGGCTAAGTTTAAATTAAAATCTGATGTGGAACATAAAATGGTGTATAGGACCGCTGGAGCAGAAAACAAAGTCTCTGAGGGAGCATACAGCGTGCTTCTGTTGCAATTCAGGTTGATTATCATTGTAGCCCCAGCAATAATGTTGCCAAATGATAATTACAACATGTTAATAGTACCACTTTCATGAGACACGTTGGGGCTGTCAACAATATGATGGAAGAGGCCTTTAAAACATTGGGTCAGCGAATAACAATTTACTTTACCTCCAGTGGAGTGCCAAAGGATCTGGTGCACATGGGACATGTCAAATTTTCCTATAGTGATGGGATGATTCCAGTGCACTATCATCAATTAAAAATAGGACCTGGGCCCTCCCCCAGAAGATATATGAATGTCAAGGGCTGCCTCTCAGAGCTTCTGGGTCTGTATCCATCCCCTCCAGACACCAAGTTATAATAAACACCGAGTTTGAGGTGGAAGTACCAACAGTCTATATGGGGAGGTTATTGGTCCTTTTCAAGCAATTGCAGCAGGAGCCTCATGTGGCCCCGGCATTATACTATCAGGAATTGGGGAGATCAAGGTTATGATAACAAATCTTCAGAATGAACCAATTAAAATCCGCCAGCATCAAATAGTGGCATATTTACAATTGACCCCAGTTAAAGAGTTCTTCAGGTTCATGAGTTCAGGTCAATTGATGATTTTGGTCCAACTGTCAAACCGCAGCTTGTCATAATGGCTGTGGTACCACACATACATTTACTGGGTTCTGGAAGATTAGAAAAATCAGGTAATATATTTATTTGAAAAATATAAGGAAATTTTTGCTGCTGACAATCATGACTTAGGGTGCTCTTGGGGGGTGATCCATCAAGTGGACACTGGGGAGCATCCTCCCATCAGGTCTCAGCTAATTCGTTAATCAAGGACAGCCAAATAAGTAGTCAGTGAGGAAATTGAAAAGCTGCTGGAGCAAGGGATGCTCAAACATTCAAAGAGTTCATGGGCTTTGCCCATTCTAATTGTCAAAAAGAAGGATGGTACCAACTGGGTAGTCATAGACTACTGAAAGCTCAAGAGCATTACCAAAAATGACTCTACCTCTTGCTACGAATTGATGCCTTATATCAGTTTAGAGGAGCTCATTACTTCTCAGCTTTGGACTTGATATCCAGTCATTGGCAAACCAAGTTGATCATGGCGGAACAAGAGAAATGTGCCATTATCACGTCCAAGGGGCTTTTACAACTGACCCATATGCCTCAAGGATTATGTAAAGCCTGGCTACTTTTCAGCAGGCCATGGACACTATCCTTGGCAACTTGAAGCTGTTATGCATACTCATATACCTTGACAATATCAATGTCTTCTCCCAAACATTTTTGGAGCATCTTACCCATTTGAAGGAGGTATTTCATCAGCTTGCTGAGGCCAACAGTGAGATCAAGCCCCGTAAATGTCACTTCTTCAAAGATCAGCTGAAGTACCTAGGGTTTGATTGTATGCAACGTGGATTAAGCCCCAGCCAGCCAAGGTAGAGGCTATCAAGAATATGACTACGCCAAACAGTAAGCGCAATATACAAGTATTTTTAGGGATTGTCAGCTACTACTGCCACTTTATACTCAACTTCAGCTGTATTGAAGGACCGATGTTTGAGTTGTTAAAGAAGGATGCGACGTTTGAATGGATGGAACATCACCAATACTCTTGTTATAAAATTTGGATGGCTCTAATTAGTGCACCAGTGTTGCACCACCAAAATTTTGATAAAGTTTTTATTGTCCAGATGATTTGTCTCTTTACACCGTTGGGGCATTTTTGTCCCAAAAAATGATGAAGGGGAGGAGCACCCCGTGGCGTATTGCAGTCAAAGCCTGAATTTCCAAAAAATGTAAATATAAAATTCCTGAGCAGGAGTTCTTAGTGGTATATACATTTATAAGAAATTTAGGGTGTACTTGTATGGAGTGAAGTTTAAATTCATAATAGATCATGCTTCATTACACTGGTTTCAGAGTCTCAAGGAGCCCAAAGGGCGTTTAGCCCAATGTACCTCAAAATGCAGGCTTTTAACTTTGAAATTCTCCACCAACCTGGAGCAAAACACCAGAAAGCCATTGTTTGTCTCAATTGCCAACGGTTGCTGTCACAGCAGATCTAAGTGATGTGATTTATGATAAAATGCTCAGTGGCAGATATGACAACAAACCGCCACAAGTGATAAAGGCGTTAAATGATATGTGAGACAATACCTTTCAGTGGAATGGGGGAATTTACAAACAGATTGGATAATCTACAGTGAACTTCTTGTGAATCTCAACATGATCTAGTATTATCATGAGCACATATAAGGCAGTTGGACATGGTGGCATGTGCAAGACGTTGAAATTGTTACAGCCTTGGTAATACTGGGAAAGCATGAACTTCCATGTGCTTGAAACAATCTCCTGCTGCCACCAGTGTCAAGTGTTGGACAATTGCCCTCCCAGCTACATGATAAGAATGTTTTGAGTCAAATTCAGCTGAGAAAGGGAAAGGTCAGACATTTACTAGTCTGTGATAATACTAACAATTTTAGTGATATTGAGGAAATCGGCCAAAAGACCCTGACTGATTCTTGGCAGAACCCAACAAATTGTGGTAACACTAGTTTGAATACCTTGTGGGCAATTAATACTAATTTGAATAGTCATATTACTCTGACTTCATAGCGGCCTCTGGGGCGTCCATCGGATGGATCTCCACCAGCCCCTACCAATCCCATTAAAGCACCTACCCAGGGACCACCCCCTTTTTATAGGCGTGGCTGGGGACTCCCAAGGTGCAAAATCTTTCACAAAAGGAAATTGGTTCAAATACATTAAGTTGTTAACCCATGGTTACGTCTTACCCTAATCTAATTCCCCATTCATCATTCAGCCTAAATGAAGTGAGTTGTCTGAGCTTTGATAGGTTAAATTTTTATATTTTCTTTTTTGGAATGTAACAAGCCATTTTGAATTGGATTGAATTCCCATCGACCCTCAATTCAGTTTAGATACAGATCAGTTGTATATTGAAAAGGGACGTTTTTTATCTTATCCCCTGCACCTATTAAACTTATAAAGCCCTTATTTTCTAAATTTTTAAGTTTTTATATTTTTTAAAAAAGGTGTCATCCCCCATTGTTGGATTTTGGGGGAATAAGCACCAAGCGAGCATCTGTTACACCCAAAATCCAACAAGTGGTTCTCATTATGGGGGGCGCCTATATACCACCAAAGTGACTACTAATCCAGAACCCAGGTGTTGGGGATTCAACTGCAATGGCCAAAAGTACTCAAGATTGAGATTTGGTATCTCAGTCTAATGAGATTTTAAAAACCCAAAAGGAGATATCCAATTATCAGATAGACCAATGATCAACCCTTTAGAGTTATCAGCCTCCTCTGAAGGATGAGGCTAAGCAATTTGAAGGGGAAAACATCCCACAAGAATGTTGATCTCATCTAATAAGAACCTTATCAGATCTGACCATCACAAGTATAGCAATAATATTCAGAAATATAGGTCATCTATTAGGAAAGATCTTACCTTGGGTGAAGCACGAAAATCCTCACAAAGAACTACCAAATCTACCCCTACAAATATCCCTCATTTCTAACTAATAAAGTACTTTTATTTTTGTCTCACAAAGCTCAATTTTGGTCTATTCATGCAGAATTCTGTATTTCCGATTGGAATCAATTATAGCAATGGAACTAATAACTTTGTTGAACTTGTGTCTATCTTCACTAGAGCCAGGGAACTATAATTTTGTAGCCTTCATAGTGCCTGAATATCATAATTTTTATTTAAATCCTAATACTGGTGCTCCCTGCCAGGTCTGCTTCTGAGTCTACCTGGTGAAAACATATTTTCATGATGATGAATATGTCTAGCAAAGAAAGCCCCTATTCCAAGGAATCAATAAATATTACCTGATGGGTACACTCAGCAGGCAGGAGATTCCTTCTGCTAATATCAGTAATCTTCAATTTCGAGCTTCTATGGACTTAGCCATTGTGGGCCCTAACCAAGATATTTATCAAATTCAATCTGCAGATGTAGAAGAAACGGTCAAAGGCTTAATAAGGGGGGCTATCCAGCCTGGTGCCCATCCTAATCGAGACCAAGCATCCAAGTTTGCCATTAATATGATGGATTTATACAACAGAG
>JAKSZP010004947.1:0-15657 GCA_022478985.1 Massospora cicadina
ATTCAATGGCAACGGCTGCCATTTTCATCAAGAGGTGTCAACTGAGGGCTAGACAGCTGAATCCCCTACTATATATTTCCCTAGGATTCACTTTAATAAAACCACAATAAAAACCAACATTTAGTAAAACATTATTAGTTAAAGTAATATTGTTGATTTAGTGTATAGTTAAACTATCAGCTTCCATTGTAACGTTCCATCTCAAGGATATTATTGCAGAAGGCAATAATGGAAGACTCCCAGAGAGAAGAGTAGAGATCTAAGCGGGGATCTAGAGACAAAGGGAACCACAATCAGGGATAGCTGCCAACTGTGTGTTGGGTTGAAAGAGACTGTCACTGGGGTATCTGGACGAAGATTGGGTGGACAGGAATATAGGGAACAAATCTTTATGAGTATGACTTACAGAGTATTTAATAGGAAGTACTGGCCAAAGCGTTGGGCCTAATAATAGTTCAAACTCAACTACAGATAATAGTCTCCATACTATTATCAATTAATACATTTTATACAATGAAAAGTGCATGAGGAAATCAAACCTGTGCAGTAAAAGGGTTACTGAATTGATGACTGATAATCAATCCTTAAATAAATTTTTACAATTGCTGAAGCGGAAAGCACAGTCTTTGAAGGAGTGTACAGCGCGCTATTTTTGTGGTTTGGGTTGATAGTTATTGTAGCCTCGGTGATAGCGTTACCAAACAGTATTTATAACCTGTTAATTGGAACTTTTTTCATGCAACACTATGGGCTGTCATTGATATTACAGAGGAGACCTTCAAAAGTTTTTGGGCAGCGGATTTCAATTTACTTTACCTCCAGTGGAGTACCAAAGGATCTGGTGCACATGAGACATATCAACCTTGCATATAGTGATGGGGTGATTCCAGGTTGCTACAATTGACTAAAGAGTAAGAGCTGGGCTTTTCTCAGCAGATGTGAATATCAAGGACTGATGCTCAGAGCTTCTGGAACTATCATTATCCCATCCAGACACCAAGTAATAGCAAATACTGAGTTAGAGGTGGAAGTCTATCTGGGCTCTATGGGGATGTCATTGGGCCTTAACAGTAATTGCAGCTTGAGCCTCATGTGGCTTCAGGAATTATACTACCGGGCCATGGGGAGATCAAAGTTTTGCTAGTAAATCTAAAAAACAAGCCAAATGCAAATATGCTGTCATCAATAAGTGGCATAAATACACTTGAACCTAGTTGAGGAGTTCCTTTAGGTTCATGAGTTCAGGACACTAAATGAATTTGGTCTACCTGTTGAGCCGCAGACCAGCATACTGGCGGTGGTACCATGCAAGAATTTAATAAGGTTATTGGAAAAACAAAATGACCAAGCAATAGCTTTATTTAAAAATATAAGGAAATATTTGCTGTTGATGACCACGATTTAGGGTGTGCTCAGGGGGTGGTCCACCAATTGGACACTGGGATCATTTCACATTAAGTCTCAGACAATCCGCTGATCTAGGGCAGCTGAGGAAGTAGTGACTAAGGAAATTGACAAGCTTCTGGAGCAGGGTATGCTCAAACAATCAAAGAGTCTGTGGGCTTTGCAAGGTCTAATTGTCATAAAGAAGGATGTTACCAACTGGGTAGTAATAGATTACCAGAATATCAACAGTATCACCAAGAAGGACTTGTACCTTTTGCCTTGTAATGACGATGCCCTGTATCAGTTGGGAGGAGCTTGCTATTGCTCAGCAAAGGATTTGATATTGGGCTACTGGCAAATTTGAGTTGACAAAGGCAAAACAGGTGAAATGCGCCATTATCACATCCAAGGGACTTTTTACAACTGACCCGTATGCCTCAAAGGGCTGTATAATGCCCCAGCTACTTTCTAACAGGCGATGGACACTATCCTTGGCAACTTGAAGCTGTCATGCATTCTCATGTATCTTGACCATATCAATGTATTTTCCCAGATGTTTTAGCACTTTACCCATTAGAAGGAGATATTAAACCGGCTTACCACGGCCAACATGAAGATTAAGACTCACAAATGCCACTTTTCATGGACCAACTAAAGTACCTTGGGTTTGTGGTAGACGCGAATAGGTTAAAACCTCAACCAGCCAAGGTGGAAGCTATTTAAAAAATGACTTGGCCAAACAGTAAGCGGGACATACAGGTATTTTTGGGGATGGTGAGTTACTGCTGGAGCTACATCCTTAACTTCAGCAGTATTGAGGGGCCCACTAATTAAGTTGTTAAAAAGGATGCCATGCTTATTTGGATGGAACGCCGTTAATACTACTTTGATACGCTTCAGATGGCGCTAATCAATGCGCTGGTACTACGCTACCCAAATTTTAATAAGGAATTTATTGTACAGACAGATGCGTCTCTAATCGCCATTGGGGCGGTTCTATCCTTACAAGACGACAAAGTGGAGGAGCACCTGGTAGCATACTGCAGTCATAGCTTGAACTTTTATAATTGCAACTACATTGTAACTGAGTGGGAGTGCTTAGCGGTGATCTATGCATACAAGCAATTCAGGGTATATTGTATGGGGTAAAATTCAAAGTCATAATGGATCATGCGTCATTACGCTGATTACAGAATCTCAGGGAGTTTGAGGGGCGTCTAGCCTGATGGGTCTTAAGCTACAGGCTTATGACCTCTGATTCCTCCACTGACTCAGAGAAAAACACTAAAATACAGATTTCTTATCTAGATTGCCAACTATTTCCATTGCCGCAGATCTCTGCAATGAAGCTAAAACAAAATGCTCAGCGGCAGAGACAAAGATGAACCGCCACAAGCTATAAATGCATTAAAGTAGTGTGAGCCAATACCTTCCAGCGGAATGGGGAGTCGTACAAATGGAGTAAAAATTCTACAGTGAACTTCCAGAAACCCTCAGCACATCCTAGCATTATTATGAGCACACAATAGGCAGTCAGACATGGTGGAGTGCGCAAGACGTTGGAATTGTTGCGGCCTCAGTATTACTGGGAAAGCATGAACTTTAATGTGATTGAAACAATCTACTGCTGCCACCAGTGGACAAGTGGAAAAGCCATTTCGCCAGAAGACCTCATTCTGGTTAGTAAAATTTGCATTTTGCTTGGCATACGCTTTGCATTAATGTCGTTGGGCCCCTGCCAATAAGAGCTAATTGATCTAAGTACATTATGGTGGTGATTGACCACTTGACCAGGTGGTTAAAGTGCAAGTGATATGGGATTTAAGGGGCGGTCATAGTGGCCAAATTCATAATGGAATGCATAATCCAGCGCTATGGTTGCCCTCAGTTTATCCTTACCAATAATGGAACTAACTTCACCTCCCACATCCTTCTGTAACTGAATAAACTTATGGCCTTAGGCAGGGTTTTGATGAACCCTTATCACCCTGAGTCTAAAGGATTAGTTGAACGAGTTAATAGGACTTTGTGAACATACTCTGTAAATTGGTAGCAGATCGACCTTCATATTGTAAAACCATCTTACACCGACATCTTCACTTATAACATTATCTATCATTCTGCCACGGGGAAGAGTCCCTTCCAATTACTATATGGATAACACCCTGCTCTTCCGGCACTGCTTTATGCTTGTGTTAAAAATTGGGAGTTGGCTACTCTACTCATGAGTACCAAATGTTACAATCCTGGGTTCTTCACCAATTGAAAGATCCCAACTGTTAACTGCACAGGTTCATTATATGCATGATTTGCATTATATGATAGTAATTGATAGCTTGCTTAATAATAGTATAATGACTATTATCTGTAGTTGATTAAATAACCTGTTATAGTCCAACGCTAGACCTGTAAATCTCCACGGATATTGTTGATATTGACTATATGGACTTCTTCCCTTATCCGCATAACTTGAATCAATCTCAGATCCAGAAGTTCATGGCCTTTTTAATTACAAAGAGTCTGTGGAGATTCCCTCTAAGTTCAGCTTCTCTTTTAAGCATACTATACCCTTACTCTTTATATGAAAATGAGTCCCCATTTATTGCAAATGTGACGGACGGGGTCTCTGAAAACTGCCACAAAGCAGTTAGGCAAAAGTGCCCAAGTGAGGGCCCACAGGCAGGATAGCCCTGCTGTTGAGAGATCCCAAATCCAACTATGCGGAAACCACTTTACCACGAAGGTTTGGGCCACAGTCAGGACAATGCTGGCGCTCAGAAGGAGGGCCTGACCCCCTGAGAGGGCGTACAGGGACTGAATGGCCCTGTCAAAGTCTGAACTGCTGTCCATGTGGGGGTTTCCAGGTTTTCTTAATAAACTGATTTACAAATGCAAAAACTTTATTTTCAAATTTATTAAGGTTTATTTAAAATTATAGAAAATTAAAATGCTTTACACATTTTCGCCTGCTCAGACTTATACTGAGCTTATAGGGGAAGAGCAGGTCCTGTTCCCGTGAAGTCCGCGGGCATCTTCCCATCAGCAGGCCCTATTTGAGAATCTAGAACATCGATTTTGGCATTGAGGCCCATTCTCGAACTTGGGCTGGGTACCCTCAGGGTTGTGAAAACTTTTCCGCATTTATTATTTGGCTTTAATTTGCTCTCAAAGCCCAGGCTGTTCCCTTCGCCTGTATTCCCCAATATTGGTTCATTGCCTCTTTTGGGAATATTTTGTTTAGTGGCATCTGGTTGGCTAGGTCACCATTCACAAGGATTTTATCCTTGTCGATACTCCCATGAGCAATAGATTTGGCCACATCTGATTAACTGGAAATTTTCATCCAAGGGTCCGATCCCTCATTGCCACATTTAGCAATATTAGATTTGGCCACATCTGGTTGGCCAGAGCGCCATTTCCGAGGCTTCCCTTCCCCATCAGCCTTTCAATTCAAGTTTGCTTCCAATTTTAAGGCATCTGATTCATCAGATTGCCATTTACAATAATTGGTGTAGTCGAGCCCCTCTCCCCTGGCCCCAACTATCGCCCTAGGGAAGATTAGGGCAATGTGATGGTCAGGCAACGCCTTGACCGTTACATCACCCTCCCCAGATGAGAGCCCCCTCTGGTTCCAGAACTCCTCTACCTTCTGTGGGCAGTTGCTGCAGTCATCGGCCATCTGCCAGGTGGACTCCTCCACCGGGTAGCCTACCCATTTGACTAGGTACCAGCGCTTTCTCCGCGAGATTTTTGACTCCAAGATCTCCTCCACCTCATACTCCGCCTCTCCCGGGTTTCCCAAGTGGACAGGCTCCAGTTTCTCTGGGAGAGGGCCTTCAAACTTCCTAAGTTGCGAGACATACAGCACTGGGTGTGCCCAGATCCCTCGGGGAACTCAAGCTTGTACGCCACTTCATTTACCTGGTGGAGGACTTTAATGGGCCCAGAGCGACTGGTCCAAATTTCCTACAGCTTGCCAGCACCGAGTAGTTTTTCGCGTTGATCATCACTAGGTCTTTTTCCTTTAGCTCCAGGGCCTCGGATTGGTGAGTATCAGCCTTCCTCTTCTGCATATCTATCACTTTGACTAAATTTGCATGCAGGGCTTTCAGGTTTTCCTTTTATTTCTGTTGCCAAGTCGTTGGCCGCTGGATTTGGACCTCTGGGGTGGGTTTCCATCATCTTTGGGTGGAATCCATAGTTCGCCATGAATGGCAACATTCCTGTTGACGAATGGGTCAACTTATTATATGTGAATTGGGCTAGCCTTAACCAGTCCGTCCAGCGTTCCTGTTGTGTAGTCATGTAGCATCTCAGGTACTGCTCGAGGACTTGGTTAACTCATTCCATCTGGCCATCTGACTGCGGGTGGTAAGCTGAAGATCTGCATGGCTTGATCTGAAGATTTTTGAGTAGGTGTTGCCAAAACAGGGTGATGAATTGGGGGCCTCTATCCGATACTATCTCCTCTGGTAGACCGTGGTGGGCGAACACCTCATTAGTGAAGATATCCGCCATTCCCTTTGCTGTGATGGTGGAGTTACAAGGAAAGAATTCCGCGTACTTGGTCATTCTGTCTACCACCACCATCACAGCGTCATATCCCTTTGATTTTGGAAGCCCCGTTATGAAGTCCACACTCAGTGAGGACCATGGTATTTCCGCAATCTGGAGGGGCTTGAGTTTTCCTAAAGGCTTCTTCCTAACGTGCTTGGAATGGGCGCATGTGACATATTTCCGGATGTACTCCCTTACGGCGCTGGGCATCCCCAGCCAGTAGTAACTTCAGGCCAGGAGCTCTATGGTTTTCTCATTTCCAGGGTGTCCCGCCAAGGGGTGGTCGTGGAAAGCGCTTATCGTCTCCTCCTGGAGCTCGCGGTTGGGCAGCCATGGGCGCCCTTTGTGGAGAATGAGGCCTTTCCTTTTACAGAAATTCTTATGTTGCTCGTTCTTTACCCCCTCCTCCAGGTCCTTCCACTGTGTTGCCCCATACTTTGAGCTTCGCTGGGCGGCCTGGAGCTTTTCCCTCAGCTCCCTGGTGGCAATCTAAATGACAGCGAACACATTTGAGGGCAACATAGTGGCGGTGTTGTATGCATCCAGCTCCTCCCTTGGGAAGGACTTACCTGGGTCCCTGTTTAAGAGATCTGGGATGAGGTTGCTTTCCCCCGGCTTGTACACAATCCTAAAGTCATAAGACGCCAGTTCTAGGTGCCATCTGGCTAGGCGCTGGTTCATGCGCTTTGGGCTATTGTAAAATTTGAGGGCTCGGTGGTCCATTCTGATAGTAAAGTGATGTATGGCGTAAAGTAAGTGGTGCTGCCATTTCTCCAAGGCTGATACAATCGCTAAGAGCTCCTTGTCATATAAGGGGTAGTTGGTCTCAGCGGGCAGCATTTTCCTGCTAAAGTAGATTATGGGATGGTCTACCCCATCTTCTCCCTCTAGTAGCAGGACTGCCCCAATTGCAAAGTTGGAGGCGTCAGTCTCCACTATGAAAGGACGGTTGGCGTCGGGATGGGCTAGTACTGGTGCCTTCATGAGGCTCTCCTTGATGGCTTGGAAGGCTGTCTCAACCTCTTTTCCCCAATGAAACGGGACCTGCCCTGTCAGACGAGTTAGGGGGGCCGCCGTCTTGGAAAGGTCTTTTGCGAACCTCCTTAGGAAGTTCACCACGCCCAGGAAACTTCTAACACACGTTCTATCCTTAGGGGCCGACCACTCCCTTACTGCCTTCAGCTTGTCTGGGCATATGGCTGTTCCATTTTGGAAGATGACGTTCCCTAAGAAGGATACTGAGTCCTTGTAGAACTCGCATTTAGATGGCTTCAAGCGGAGGTCCTCCTTGGTCCTGGAAAATACAAATATATCATCCATGTACGCCACACAACATTTTCTAATTAGGTTTCCTAAGGCGTTGTCTATGATACTCTGGAATACTGCTGGGGCGTTCTTGAGGCCAAAAGGCATCACCTTGTACTCAAAGACTCCTAAGTGGCGCTTGAAAGCCGTATATTGTTGTTGTTCAGCAATTACCAGAACCTGGTTGAACGCGTCAACCAGGTCCAACTTGGTGAGAACCTGGCCGCCTGAGATCATCTGAGAGATGGTCTCCATCAGAGGGATGGGGTAGGGGTCAGACTTGGTGATTGCGTTCAGCCGCCGGTAGTCCACACACGGACAAAGCTCGCCACTTGCTTTTGGGACTAGGAGTATTGGCGACACCACTGGCGAATTGGATGGAACAATCATCCCGCGCTCCAGCATTTCCTTGACATAGACCTCAAGGGCCGCCCTCGCCTTAAGGTTCAAAGGGTAGATAGGACAACCCTTGGGGAACTCCGCATCCTATTTGAACCTGAAGGTGAAAGGGTAAGGACCGTTTGGGGTGGTAGAGGGAGCTTGGTTCTTCTTATACAGGTGAGCATATGCACGAAATTCGTTGGGTATGTCCGCCTCCATCTCCAGCCCTACTACTGCGTTCACCCCAGGCTTCCCTCCGCCAGTGGTGAAGAAATCTAGTGCCACTGGGGGTTGGTTCTTGGGGTGTAGCAAGACCAGCCGCTCCTGCAGTTTGAACTGAGGGGAGTACTTGTGCCATCACTCCATGCCCAGGATTATGGGATGAGGCAGATTTTTAATGGCACTGAATGACTCTTGGAAGGTGTGAGGCCCCTGCCGCAGCAGCATCTGGGTCTTGATCTTCCAACTGCTGACCGTTTTTGAGGTGTCTGCCAGCATCACGGCTCCCTTCCATTCCATTTCCAGCCTCATTTCTTTTGATAACCCGTGATCTAGGTAGTTCTCTTCCGCTCCAGTGTCCACCAGCGCCCAAAGCTGATCCTCCCTCTTTCTTCCCCAGAGCTGTAACGAATAGGGGACATAGAGATAAGACGAGGTGTTTCCTTTATTGATGGTAGCAACGCACGCAGGAGTAGGGTGGAAGTTGTAGGAGGGACTAGGGTTTCCCTCTCTGTGGTTTCCCAAAGGGTTTACCCCATTGGCGGAGCCAGAGGGCGAACCCTGTGTGGACTCCTGCAAGGGGTTGGAGACTGGCTCAGACTCAGCTTGGCGGCTGCAGAACTTCCCCTGTTGTACTCCGGTATGGGCCTTTGCTTGCGCTAATGCTAGTTGGCCCTCCACCTGGGTCGCAATTGGAATCTCCTCATTGAGGGTAGCTCCCAGGCGAGTGGCAGCCAATGCCATAAGGATGTCTGGGCGGAGGTTCTGGTGGAACATTCGTGCTATCTGGGTAGGGGTGACCTTGGCAGCCTTGGTCAAAGGGCGGTACACACAGGCGTACTCCATGACTGACATCTTTCCTTGTGTCAGGTTCAGAAGGGCAGACCACACAGCATCTTGGGAGTCATTCAGCATAGCCGCTCTCTCAACCAGTTGAAGACATTCCTCCAAGGTGGGAGGGAGCATCGTCCGGGTTTCCAGTAGCTCAGTGAACCAATACGCTAGGTTTCTGGGCAGGGCGGTTACTATCTGGACAATCTGAAGTGACACTGGGGCCATTCCTCCTGACGCCATAGTCAGCCAGGCTTGAAGTTTCACACGTGAGAAGGTGGTGTGCAAGGTGCTCAACTCTCCTGGGGTGAGGGCCTGTCAGAACTCAGACGCGGACTGCTCAGATTGAAAGTAGATGTTAGTATGCCCCTTGGAGGGAAGGAAACGGGCGACTTCTCTTATAGAGAAATAGAAGAGAGAAGATGACCATCAAACACGTGGTTGGGTGTTCATACCACGCAGGCAGGGCGCATTCAGATGGCTTGTCCACCATGTCCAGGAATAAAGACATCAAGTTAAATGAGTTTCGTCTAATGTGATGGATGGGGTCTCTGAAAACTGCCACAAAGCAGTTAGGCAAGAGTGCCCAAGTGAGGGCCCACAGGCAGGATAGCCCTGCTGTTGAGAGATCCCAAATCCGACTATGCGGAAACCACTTTACCATGAAGGTTTGGGCCACAGTCAGGACAATGCTGGCGCTCAGAAGGAGGGCCTGACCCCCTGAGAGGGCGTACAGGGAATGAATGGCCCTGTCAAAGTCTGAACTGCTGTCCATGTGGGGGTTTCCAGGTTTTCTTAATAAACTGATTTACAAATGCAAAAACTTTATTTTCAAATTTATTAAGTTTTATTTAAAATTATAGAAGACAAAACTGCTTTACACAGTTTCGCCCGCTCAGCTTTATACTGAGCTTATTGGGGAAGAGCGGGTCCTGTACCCGCGAAGTCTGCGGGCGTCTTCCCAGCAGCAGGCCCTATTTGAGATTCTAGGCCCTCAATTTTGGCATCAAGGCCCATTCTTAAACTCGGGCTGGGTACCCTCAGGGTTGCGGAAACTTTTCTGCATTTATTATTTGGCTTTGATTTGCTCTCAAAGCCTGGGCTGTTCCCTTCACCCATATTCCCCAATATTGGTTCATTGCCTCTTTTGGGAATATTTTGTTTGGCGGCATCTGGTTAACCAGAGCACCATTTGCAAGGCTTTTAATCCTTGTCAATACTCCCATGAGCAACAGATTTGGCCACATCCGATTGTCTGGAAATTCACATCTGAGGGTCTGATCCCTCATCGCCACATTTATCAATATTGTATTTGGCCGCATCTGGTTGGCCAGAGCCCCATTTCCAAGGCTTCCCTTCCCCGTCAACCTTTTGATTCAATTTTGCTTCCAATTTCGAGGCATCTGATTTATCAAATTGCCATTTACAATAATTGGTGCAGTCGAGCCCCTCTCCTCTGGCCCCAACTATTGCCCTAGGGAAGATTAGGGCAATGTGATGGTCAGGCAACGCCTTGACCATTACAGCACACAGTTATTATTCTGAAAATTAATAGAACATAAATACTAATTTGATCTCAAGGTTAAGGTTTTTTAATAATGTGAATTATCAGAGAATTTATAGAGGAAATTTGGCGCCCAACCCTTGGTTGGCGTCTCATCCATTAAACAGCAGCCGTTGCTGTTAGATTTTCCTTTTACATCTCACCAGCGATGGTTTTTTACATCTAGTTAGGATTTCTTTGCTAAAGATTTTTGAGACCTAAAACGGAAAGAGTCAGCAAATATGTCCCTAATGTTTCCCACTCAATCACAATGAACCAACCATACTTGGCGAGTGATCTGCTTAGATAATGGGACTCTTTACCAATTATGCCAGGCCAAAAACCAACAGATCAAACTGATAGTTGCAGGCACCATCACTCACCTCACAACTTTCTTAATAGAATTCCAATTAGTTGGTGATAAACCTGACCAATCCCAATTGGTACACCTGATAGCTAATCAATGATCAACTATCAGATGCCCCCATTTCATTAGCATCTCTGCCTGATAAGATCTTAAGCATTCACTAAATTAATACCAATGGATCCAAACCTGGCGAATTACCTAAAATCCCCCAAACATTATTAACCTAAAATTGGGTTCAACAATTATCTAATCTATTTACCATCGGAAATCATCCCTTAGAAATTCACAGGTAATCTAAGTGGCTGGAAAGGTGGGCAAAAATCGCAACAGATTGCATAGAAGATACTGGCGGAATGGATCACCAACATTACTCAACTAATCTAGTGGACAAATTAATTAAGTTGAAAACAAAATTTATTTTTTCAGTCTGGCTAAAAGATAAGGAATTAGACCGCCAATCAGTAACAGTGTATCAATCATAGCAGTTCTAAGATGGAGAGCTGGTTCTATTCCTTGCCCAGCATGGGTTTGGTCAGAAGCACAAATTGGCCAGCATTTGAATTATCCATTTGAAATTATTGAGAAACAGGTGTTGATGCCTATACTATCAAGGACCCCAAAAACAGTCAGATTATTAACCAATTGCACGCAAAGTTCCTTTGGGCATATAAACAATAGGGGACTTATCTTCCAGTCAAGGGGGGTAATGTCAAGGTTCTGGTATGACTGGATGATAAGCCCTGAATAACTACGGCAGATTGGATATAATCTGCCAAGCATGATTACTAACCTACAATTATTTGAGCGCCTTGGGATAAGGTGATATTGTGTCTGGAAGAAAAGATAATGGATCACCTCTAAATAAGGTGATAAGGCAATGATGACATTTGACAAATATTTAGTGGATCGCTTTGGCTAAGGCAATAATGAATTTAAGAATAGTATACTGTTAGAGCTAATGAAAATATGGTGTAACTAAATAATATAAGCAAAAGGAGCGGTATCAATGAAGTTACTGGTATATAAGCAAGATGGGACAATTGAATGAGGAAGATTGTTATTAGGAAGTTGAGCTGAGCAAAAGAAATCTGCTAATATTAATTTAAATAAATTAGAGTGGTTAAAGCGGATTGCTTCATATTTTTAATAAGTTATTTACAGTTTTTTTCAAGGACTGAAAATCCTCACATCATCCATCCATTGTTCAACAGGGTTGACCCTGTGCAACCCCTAAAGCATATCCCAACTATAATGCCGAATTATAACACATGCCTTGCTATCACTTGGTTGTACAGGAACTAGCGGATGATCCTGCAGTATACGCCTTATCTGCTGATTCTTTGACCCATTTGGTAGAATGATCATAAGTGTTGTGGATGAGCCCAGAAGTGGTGCTACAAGTTAGACCTCACCTAGTGGAATTAGAGTAAACAACAACCACCAAACTGGTGGTAGTACTATATACCAGGCCATCATGGATGGGGAAATCAAAGCTCTTTTATAGGCGAGGGTGAGCTAGATAACCTTCAATTAAAATCATGACGTCATGTGAAGTAAATTTTGCCCTGCCGCCTTGGAAGATTAGTTGTATGAGGACGACGCTAACGCCCAAGATTCATATGAAATTTGACCCCCTTTTATACCTTTAGAAATCCAAAATAATTTGAATTCTGCTAATGATGCCCTAATGAGAAAACGGAATTATTCCAGTGAAAGAACCAGAAGTTTGAATGACCAAATCATCAAATTTAAAGTATTCATCCAATTTCTAAAGAAGCACGAAAACATAATACAAGGCACATTATGGGAGTGCCATCACTTGAACCTGACCTCAAGATGCATAACACCAGAATTGGTAATTAACTGACTTCAACAGAAGCGACTATGGCCTAGAACCAAGAAGCAGGCCTAGCAATAAGGCCCCTGAACATCCAGGTTCAGGGGTAACTGCTATGAGATGGAGCTCACATATACAGGAATTAACACAAATAAATGAAGAAGCTAAAATAGCAGTCAGTCGGTGTCTGACTAGAGGAGCTTGAAAAATCCTCTAATCAGAACCATAAATTTCGTATAATTTACAGTATCTTATTTATTTATATTCCAAATTACCCTCTAAAATTTATGACTTCATTTTTTCTAATAAAAACTTTTCTACAGAATCTTAATTTTTTTGCTCTAAATTGTGTTGTGTCAAGTTACTAATCGCCAGTATCCAGTCTGGGATTGATAAATCTGTAGTAAAAGCCAATAGCCAGTTTGAAATTCATCTGTTTTGAAGAAGAAACTCTGTTGAGGATACCTTAGTGCTGATAACGCCAAGGAAAAGGTTGTAAAGTATCCCATTGAGTCACAAAGGCAACGTATGTCAACAAAGTCAAAGGGTTTTAAAAAGTTTGCCATGAGATCAAACAAGTTAACCAAGAAGGTGATGTACCAAGGGATAGCATCTGAGGAGGGTTTGCTTAGTGAGATTGTTGTGATGTTAGCAAAGGTTTTTTGGTGCCCAATCTGCGCAGAGTAGATCCCCTGAGAAGTGAGTCAGTGTAACGGATGGAAAAACCCCAGTTTTGACCGCCATATAATTGAACTATACTTCGGTGCATCAACAGTCAACTGAAGCATCTTAACCAAGTAATAGAGGTTTGGGGCACCGACAAGCAGCCAAAAATTCACCTACTATTGGTTGGTTATGCCAAATCCTCTGGGGGAACTGGCCCAAAACCAACCTACAAGAAAAACTCCTCAACGAGGGAATAGACCAACAGGTAAGCGAGGTATGCAAACCCTGATAAAACCTTTATTTTATTCTGGATGATAAAATGACCCGCCAACCAAAGCTCATCTGGGGAGCAACTGACAATGCTCCCCAGGAAAGGGACATGCTAGGGTGAAAATTCTGAAGTAAATTTCAGAATGGGCAGGCGCGCCTTATAAAGGCAGCACTTCAGGGGCCTCACCTGAGCTATTGATTAGGCTTGCACAAGCCTAATCTATGACTTAGGTGAGGCACAACCCAACGCCCAAAGTTACCAAACCATAAAATCTTTTAAATAATCTGACTTGGACTCAGAAAATTTTAATCTGAGTTGGAATGTAACAAATGGGATAAACCCATCCGTTACAGTTGGACTATAAAGTCAAGCAAAATGAGGTTGGTGTGCTGACTTTGGTGCTCAGTACAGGGGTGCACCATCAGGCCCTAGCTAAGATCATGATAGTTTGTTTGAGCAAACTGACGATGATGTGGATATAAAGGTATATCATAGAGAGGGCGTAGAGAATTAATATGAACTCCTGGTGAGAGAGGAGGATACCATACATACTATAGTCTGTACCATGGAATTTAAAGTGCAAGACTTGCGTAATGACCTTGAGTGTGCCAAGGAAACCTCTAAAAGAGCTAAAATTACTTACTACCCCTAGTGAGAGGACCCTTACCATTAATTAAACTGGAACTTAATCTCAAAAAATTAAAACTTTGATCCCTTGATAAAGATAAAGGTGAAACATCACTGATCTTAATGAGTATATAGAGTGCATGGAGCATCACAACAACATGCTTCTCACAATGGACAAGAGTATTGATAATCTAAAAGGCACTAATGCATACTGTACCGGAGCCTACATCTACTCAACCTATCACTCAAATGGAGGCACCTTCATAGACTACTCAAAGATGTGCACAACAACCGGTCAGAGCTTCTACTCAGCCAACTATGATGCACGCTGATCCTGTTGAGTAAAAGCCAAACTTTAACCATATTTCATGACCATGTACACACCAGGAGAGGGGACGATTGCTGATTTCCTCCAGATGTATAAAAAAGCATGGAAGGCTCTAGTGATTTCCAGAAGGCTCTCCACGTACTAGGATGCATGAGCCACGTGGCTCAGGAGATCCTCAGTGCGATCTTGAGACCTGGATCTTGGACTGAAGTCAAAAGCATCTTACTCTCCAAGTTCAGAAGTGAACAGGATTTCCAGAATATGAAGTAAGAGTTCCAGTTGATGAAGATGGGAAAAAACGAGTCAGTTTCAAATTAAGCTTCTTGTTTCCACCTTAAAGCTCAGAAGTTATTGACAGCAGGAATAATGGATATGTCCACCTTCAAAACCGTTTTGTTAAGCTCCCTAGAGATGCAACCTAATCTGAATATGCACATGACTGGAGGTCAAGGGTGCAATGTCCCTTAAAGCACTAAAAGAGGCGCTACTCAACGTTCAAGGGACATACAGATCTAATTTAATTCAATAGAACCTACACCACCCCTTGAAGATTCAGTAAGGCCGTTTATGTCGCCAATGATAATGTTGATAAGTCCAAGGTGAAGATAAAAACCGCCTGAACGCTTGCCACGTTAAAAGTTTTAGTGCCATATTTGTCATCGTCAAGAGAGTGTCTGTAACTCTCTTTTTCCCAGCATAGTGATGTGGAGTGTAAACCCACATTGCTAGGGAACTATCCATTAAGAGAATGGGGAACGAGGCACTCAGAATGGTGCTTGAGCAGGAGGTAACCCAGGTGAGGGTGTAAAGCACCACATATGAGAACAGATAAGTAAGAAACCTCCCAACTTGAGTAGACACCAACAGGGTGTCCATAGTCGAGGGTAACTTGGAGTGAGTAAACTTGGGTGTCTTGGTCTGGAGGGGACCTAAACGGCATAAGAAAGCACCTGGAATTTGTGTAATTGTGATAATAGGTAGTGGCCCACATAGTTGGAGACCATCCTGAAAAGGTCCACCACCATGCTCGCCAAAGGAACCATTGTAAAAAACGTAAAATTATGGTTAAATTTATTAAAGAAAGCCGACCAACAAGGAATGTTGGTCGCAAAAACGTATTTAAAATGTGCCAGGGAAATTTGGGCTCTGCAGAAATGCGCCCAAGCCTTGACGCTCCAATAAACAGATGCTTCCGTCCATTTTGGTATAATACACCAAAGTGCCTTCACTCGAGTAATCAATTGAAGCCTTATTTTACCTGAAGTCAAAATTTCATAGCTGGAGTGGGATAATCGTTTGTTTTTCAAAGCCTTTGGGGGAGATAAGAGGCTGGGCGTTT
>JAKSZP010004948.1:0-15613 GCA_022478985.1 Massospora cicadina
GGAAAGTTTTGGGGCACCGACAAGTAGCCAAAAATTCACCTCTAATTGGTTGGCTATGCAAAGTCCTCTGTGTGGTTGGTCCAAATTCAACCACACAAAAGCTCCTCAACAGGGAAAAACCCAGAAAAGACCAACAGGTATGCGAGGTATGTTAACCCTTAAATAACCTTTATTTTTTTGGACATAAAACCAAAGGTGCCTGCCAACAATAGCTCGTCTGAGTAGCAAACTGACAATGCTCCCCAGGAAGGGAAATGCTAGGGTGTTCTTGTAGAATTCTGAAGTAAACTTTGGAATGGGCACATGTGCCTTATAAAGGCAGTGCTTTGGGGACCTCACTTGAACTATTGATTAGGCTCGCACAAGCCTAATCTACAGCTTGGGTGAGGCACAACCCAGCGTCTGAAACAACCAAACCAAAAATGTTTTTAAAGCAATATGACTCAGATTCAGAAAATCTGTATCCAAGTTGGAATGTAACAAATGAGACAAACTTGTCCGTTACAAGGGGGTTCTTTTGTTTTAAACAATAATTAATTTTAACAAAAAATACACTTGTTAGTTGAGTACCTTTCTTCTGCTTTATCCTTACTTTATACCATCTCTAGTTAAAACACAAAAGTTGCCTTTTTTGTAGATGCTTCAGAGATCATTCTATTTTATACTCTAGAGAAGATAGTGATCAAGTCTAATAAACAACAAGTGATTGACACTAATATTACTTTACAACTCTTTTTACACTGCCTATTGCACATAACAAGCATTAATGGAGGTAGACCCTAGAGCCCCAAGTATTGCCTGTGTTAACTTTTGGTGGTATTTCTTAATTTGCTACGCTTGTTGCACAGGTTAATCACCACTGAGCAACGGACTGACAATATGAAGATCATCATTACTTAATAAATAATATTAGTATGTAAAATATGGA
Source organism: Massospora cicadina (assembly GCA_022478985.1). Lineage (NCBI taxonomy): Eukaryota > Fungi > Entomophthoromycota > Entomophthoromycetes > Entomophthorales > Entomophthoraceae > Massospora > Massospora cicadina. The sequence continues at coordinate 929 of JAKSZP010004948.1, forward strand.
GCTATTGCCCCAACAGACACTACTTTACTTATCATTGTTAAACACAGACTAATCCGCTACTTTCTTCCTTATATCACTACTAAAAACTCCCCCTTCTCATAATTCTACTCAGTTCTTATCCTTGTTATTCCTAGTCAATTTCAACCCTTCCACTTTGTAATTATCTATTCGCTAAAATTTTAAAAAGTTTTTGTTCTACCTTGAGGCTTTGAGAGAACTCACACAATTTGCTAAAATAACAGTACTAAAAAGGATTCGCTTAACATTGATATAATCTTCTGCTCAATCTTGAGGCTCACCTCAACTCATATAACACAATCAATCGGATATATGGCTTATTATTCAGTATACCAATTTCTTGACATTACCCCCCATTGACTGGATGATGATCACCTATTGCTTGTATGCTTGGAGGGTCTTTTCATGATTTTGGTTGATAATTCAACCACCTGCGTTTTCCTTAATGGTGTAGGCATCAATACCAGTCTTCTCAATTTTTTCATATGGCCCAGTCCAAATGTTAGCAAGCTTGTTCTTCCTTTCAAATCCATGTTGGTCATGGAACAATGCATGATATCCTACAGCGAATTGTGGGAGGCCACTGTCAGTGCTACAGTTCTTTGGACTGGCGCCAGGGTTTGCAGTGGCATAAAGCTGGAAAATTCGGAAAGAGCGCCAATGAGGAAATAGGAAAATGGGTTAGAATACTGAATATTTTATTATACTAAAAGGCCTCAATATTATAGGGTGTGTTGGGACTCGGTCCCTTTAGGATCATCAGGGCCTCATCCTTTCAGGATCTTTACTGATCTTCCAGAATGGCCTCCTCATGGGCATCCTTAATGGATAGCGTCGCTCATCTGACTGAATGGGTGGAAATGCCGCCCCATGTGACTCAGGAATAGGGGAGGAGGATCCTGAAATAGATTTAGCTCAGGTAGGTTCAATGACCAATTTGGCACAGCCTGATTCAGAAGAAGGGAGTTCAATTCTATTTCTATCTTGAATCTCAACAAGGCCCCCTCAAGATCCTGTCAGAGGGGAGTATACAGCTGGAGGAACCGACCATGCACCCAATTTACTACAGTCCCTTGATTGATGTCAGCAATGGAGTACTCAGACTTCACCTTATGTATGACTTTGTAGGGTCCAGACCAAAGTACGTTGAGCTTATTCTGTCAGCCTCCAGGTCAATGATGATAAAGGAGAATGAGGTCACCCAATTTAAAATCTGGTAAGGAGGGTCGTCTAAGATTTGATTGGGATGTCTCTCTTCCAGTGGTGGTGATAATGCCTTGAGTGGCTTGGGCTTGGAGCTGGACAATTTCATCAGCTAGAGCCCTCATAGTTAAATTGGAGTTCTCAGGGGTGGAGGCTTTGAGCAGGGGCTGGACGCTACTGGGTAGCCAAGGTGCCCGCCCATATAGGGCTTTGAATGGGGACATCTTGATGACATGGTGATAGCTTACCCAGTAGGCAAGCAAGGCGCTGGGCAGATAATGGTTCCAACGGGCAGGATCTGAGGCGGCCAACTTCCGGAGGATGGAAACAAGAGTTCCATTAGCACGTTCTACTGCCCCATTAGTAGAAGGGTGGTAGGGGGCAGCGAAACTCTGGGTAGTGCCAAATAGCGAAGTTAGTTCTTGTACTACCTGGGAGGTGAAGTTCAACCCATTGTCCAAAAGTAAGGTCTGGGGGCACCCATGCTGGGTGAAAATGGAGCAAACAAGAAAAAGAGCGGTAGCCTTAGCGGTGGCTGCAGGGACTGAGATTGCCTCAACCCACTTAGTTAAGTGGTCTATAGCTAGGATAATATACTTGTGACCATGCAGCCCAGTGGGAAGGGGACCCACCACGTCGATACTAACAACATTGAAAGGTTTGGTTGGTGCAACAACTGAGTGCTGATATCGAGGGTTGGCCCAGTCTTGGGATCAGCAGGTCATACAAGCTTCCAGAACCTCTTGGATGGTTTCTACCATTTGGTCCCAGTAGCAGCGTGACTTCAGCCACTCATGGGTCTTCTTAACTGCACCATGTCCCACAGTAGAATGGCCTTCCAGGATGATGTCAGTTTGAGAGGAGGGTCAGATATAGGGAAGCCACTTCTTGTTGACTTTCTTGTAGAGTAGCCCATCCTTGATTTGAGTGTCTTGAGTCATTCGGCGGAGTTCAGCCTGAACCTCAGGAGTTTCCAGTTCCCATCATTTGGGCTGTCCTATCAGGTCATAGAGCCAATCTTCCTCTGGGGTCAGAACTGCTAATACCGGCATCCTGGAGAGGCCATCAGCATTCTGGTGTATAGCGTGGCGCGGTGGATGATGGTGAAATCATAGCTTTGCAGTCGTAGGGCCCACCTGGCTAACTGACCATTGGGGTCTTTCATTTGTTGAAGCCACTGGAGTGAAGAGTGGTCTGTAATAATAGTAAAATGAGTACCGTAGAGGTAGGGCCAGAAATGTTTGATGGCTAAGAGGATGGCTAGACATTCCCTCTCAGTGACGCTGTAGTTCCGCTCAGCCTTACTTAGCATCTTACTAAAATAAGCCATGGGATGATTGACCTGGTCCTCATCGTGTTGAGCCAGGATAGCTCTGATGGCGATGTCACTTGCATCTGTGAACAACAAGAAAGGTTGGTCAAAGTGAGGATGAACTAGAACAGGTTTAGTACATAAGGCCATACGTAAAGCGTTGAAAGCCTGTTCCTGCTCAGGTCGCCACTTGAATGGTACGTTCTTTTGTAGGAGGTAGAACAGTGGCTCAGCTAGGTTGGCAAACCGCGGGATGAACTGATGGTAATAGCCCACCATGCCTAGAAAGACTTGAATATCTCATAGGCTTTGGGGGCGCGTGACATCTTTTCTATGGCGTCAACTTTGTTGGGTATAGGTTGGATGCCACGCTTGGAGACCTTGTGTCCTAGAAACTCTAGCTCAGGCTGGAAAAAGGAGCACTTTGAGAGCTTGAGCTTGATGGAGGCCTTCCTGAGACGCTCAAAGACTTCCTTGAGATGCTCTACATGTCCATTAAAGGTTCGCGAAAAAATGGTAATGTCATCCAGGTAGACGAGGACACATGAGAGCTTCAAGTCCCCAAGGATCCCATCCATGGCATGCTGGAACGTGGCTGGGGCGTTACAGAGGCCTTGGGGCATCTGGGTGGGCTCAAATAGCCCCTCATGGGCGATTAGAGCGCACTTGGCTCAGTCTTTGGGGGCGAGCTCGACCTGCCAATACCCGCTGGTGAGGTCCATGGCTGAGAAGTACTGGGAACTGGCAAGCAGATGGAGAGAATCATCAATCTGGGGTAGGGGATAACTGTCCTTCTTGGTGATGGAGTTGAGTCATCAATAATCCATCACCACCCGGTGCTTGCCATCCTTCTTTTGGACCAGCAGAAGAGGGGAGGCCCAAGGACTACGTGAAGGGACCAAGAGCCCAGCGTCAAGCAGCTGTTTGAGTTCCACTGTAACCTGGGCCTCTTCAACCTTGCTCTTTTGGTAAGGCTGGGACCAAAAAGGGGGCGTCCCCAGTTTCTACATGGTGGAGGACTCCGTTCATCCTTCCAAAATCATAGGTTGAAGTTGAGAATAGGTCTGAGTATTCCTCCAAGAGCTCCTGAACCTTAAGTCGCTGTTCATCAGAGAGGTCCTTTCCAATATTAGCGTCAACCAAATTAACTGAGGGTGGTGACTCCAAGCCAAAGTCCCTTAAGTCCCCAAAGCTTTGAACGTCAGCAACAGCCCCTATCAGTAACAGGTGGATGTAAGCGGTGGGTTGGTTTGGACCTACAACTTTTGGTTTGTCAGTCAGGTTGGCTAGCAACACTGATATAGATCTGGCATATGCTGGATCAAGGATCCTGGGGCAGGTCAGCACTTCCTTGGGAGATGGGTTATCTAGGCCTTGGACTTCCAGTAAATACCCCAAGGGAATATTGACATGGACCTGGGTGTTGATGATGACTTGGGATTTTGGGGGTACAGTAGTCGCCTGGGGTAAATAGATCGGCATCCCCTCTAGTCTGTCAACAGCAGGAGGGGGTAGTCAGACTTGAGAGCCCCAGATGTGATACTGAGCTGATTGATTTGTCCTTTGGTCTCCAGTAGGCAGGCTCAGGCCTTGACCTCAGCCCTAGAGTCATGAGCAGTTTTGAAAACCAGAGGGACTCAATGTCCTAGAAGGGAGAGGAAACCACCATCATAATGGAGCACCACCGAATAGTCTTGAAGGAACTGAGTCCTGAGGAGCAGGTCATAGCTAGGGTTGTCCAGAGCGATGGTGGGTGTATCTAAGGTGAGCTTTCTGAACAAATCAGTAGAGAGGAATAGGCCCCTATGGATTGGGTGCACTGGGGGCCAGCCGTGCCATACTCCATGTAGTGCGGCATATTGGGAGCGACCTTGATGCGTTTCATCAGCTTGGAAGAGATGACGTTCATGGGGGAGCCACTGTCAACTATGGCGAAAACTGGAATCTTGTGGACCTGGATGGCGACTCAGGTGACCAAACTTCCAAACTGGGGTGGTAATGTAAGGAACATGGGAGAATCATCAGAAGAAGAGTAAGCAGTATCAATGTCTTTATTGTCATCAGATACCGCAACTACTTCCTTGGGTACAATGGCTTCTGGTTTATGTGCAGGGGATACTTGAGGCTGGGCAGGGATGTCAGCATGAAGCGCCTCGTCCTTCATGCTGACGGCCCTTTTCCCGCCTCCTCAGCAAGACGTTTCCAGCAAGTCTTAGCGCTATGTCTAAAGCCATTGCAATAGGTGCAGCGAGGATGTGGATTCTTCTGGTTTTCGACTACATGGACCCTAGGGCGGTTAGAGGGGCCAGTAGAAATGGCCTTAAAGTGTAGGATCGAGGCAGGGATCTCGTTGAGGGCCTCCTTAATCTCCCTGATACAGGTGAACCAGTTCTTCTGCCCAATCATGTGCATTTGGACCTCAGGATAGAACCCCAAGGCAGAGATAACAGTGGTGATAGCATCTTCCAGAGTGATGCAATTTGTCGTGATCAAAGGTTGTGCCTGGGCGTAGAACCAGTTGGCAAACTCCATTTGGTTTTATCCTTTGTTCAGTCAAATGCCCATGAACGCTTGCTTCTGGTTGGCCAGGGTTTGGTTGCTGCCAAACTCTTGGATCAAGGTGGTACAGACCTGTTCCCAGGTGTTACACTCCTTCAAATGGGGGATCATGATTTCCCAGGCGGTGCTGTCTAGACAGGAGTGGATATGCTTCACCTTTTGTCAATTGGTGGCCTCCTCCATGGAACTCTCATAGGCATACAGGAAGGAGGCGATACTTTCCCATCTGGGAGTGAACCTTTCCTTGAAACTAGGTTTAGAGTTAGCTACAATGGAAGTGGAAAGGGTGTTAACGCCTGGGATAGGTGCCAGCTCCGAGATCTCCATTTCTGCATAATCTTGAGGAGCCCGCTGATCCAACCACCTTCGCAATCCTTCTAAGTCCTCTTGGATGTAGTCCCAATTCTGGCTGAGGGTGGAAGCAGAAGCCTTATTGGCAACCTGCTCCTTTAAGGATTGAATCTTGGTGTTCTGTAGATGGAGCTGGTTTTTGATGGTGGTCAACCAGGTTTTGAACCCATGACAAGTTTGTTCAAGCTGGGAGATATGAGCGTTGGTAAGCTTTGTGAAGGCGCTGAGGTTATCCATCTCATCTGACAATGCTTTGATAGAGACCCTGGGGTTGATGGGGACACTTTCCAATCAGAGCTTGCATCCCAGGGCCAACTTTTGGATTTGATCCTATAAGGCAGCCAGGGCGGTCATTATATCCCTTCACCAGGGGTCTTTGGGTTCGCCTGAAGTTGAAGGGCCCTGGGCCCTTAAGGCCCGCGTGGTCCCTTGGGTCTGGCTGGCCCTTGACGCCCCTTGGGGCCTTCAGGCCCCTAGGCCCTTCTGGCCCAGCACCCATGGGGGTAGTCATGAGAGGCCAGCTCTCGGTAGTGCTGCTGTAGGGATTGTACCAGTTCTTCAACTTGAAGTAGATGCTGGGTCCATGTTGCTTCAAATAGCTGGGCGTTTTGATGAAATTGCTCCTCGAGGTAGCTGGAGATTCCACTATCCAGTACTACCATCTGATCGCAGATCTCATTGATTAATCATAAGTTATCAAGAATAGCTTTGCAATTGTCATGCATGAAGGAGGAGGCGGCGTCATAGAAGTCAATAATATAGGAATGTAAATTCTGGGTGAGCCCTAGTTGCTAGGAGACCTCCTGATGGTGTATTTCAACTAACTAGAGGAAGTGATGGAAAGGCGGGGTGGACAAAGTTACAAAGGTAGCGTTCAGGCCCCAGGGTAAGCTCCCCAGCTGGCAATACAGCCAAGGCATAGAGGTCCCGCATCATGGAAGGTTTGGAGGAGGTGTGGGAGTAGCTGGAGCGGGCGCCCTCAGAGTAGATGCCATTTTATTAATTGTTGAATGACATCATTGATATTCTCATACTGGAGTTGGTATTGGCTCCCATCTAGGGAGGGCAGCGAGAGTTGAAAGGTGGCACGAAATTCTAGCCTCTCTAGATGCAAGGGCAGCGTTGCATACCGCGAGGTACTAACCCATCATGTAACGCTCCTCGATTGACCAGTTGTTTGGTCATTAGGGCTGCTATTGGTTTCCATTTTTGTAATAGATGTTTTCACTTAGGACAGCTCGGAGCCCCCTGTAGTGAGCACCACTTCTATTGGCGCTACAGTTCTTCAGACTGGCGCTGGGGTTTGTAGTGGCACAAAGCTAAAAAATTTTGGAAAGAGCTCCGAGGAGGAAACGGGAAAATGGGTTAGAATACCAATTTTTTTTAAATTAAAAGGCCTCAATATTTATATGGTGTATTAGGGATTCGGTGCCATTGGGATCATTGGGGCCTCATCTGTTCAGTATCTTTACTGATCTTCTGGAATGGCCTCCTTGTGGGCGTCCTTAATGGATAGCGTCGCTCATCTGACTGAATGGGTGGAAATGCCGCCCCACGTGACTCAGGAATAGGGGAGGAAGATCCTGAAATAGATTTAGCTCAGGTAGGTTCAATGAACAATTTGGCACAGCCTGATTTGGAAGAAGGGAATTCAATTTGATTTCTATCTCAAATCCCAACAGCCACTACGTCTGCTTTAGTCAGCTGCCTGATTGCAAATATTCTTTGCTAAGCTGGTATAATACGCTTCTGTCTGTAGTTTTAAAGCGTGTCCACTAAATTAGTCAGATAAGCTGCAGTTCTATGCCACCAGTATCCTCCACACAAGAGCAAAGCAGAGCGGGAAAAGCTGGATGTCTACCATAGAGCAATTGAAAAGGGCTCTTGTCAGTTGACAAGTGGTAGCTGATATTATACTTAAAGGTGGCGGTGGATAATAAGGTACTCCATTCAGAGGGCCAATCCTTTACAAGCTTGTGAAGAATGTTTACCAATGTTCCGTTGACCCGTTCCATCATCTCATTAGATTCAGGGTGGTAGGGTGTAGTCAAGACCCTGTAGATTACCATTAGTTCGTTCAACTTGGGAAGGATATGTGACATGAAGTTGGTTCCATTGTCTGTGAGGATAAATCGCGGAAAATCATGTCACTGTATGACACATTCCATTATAAACTTGGCGGCGGTGACAGTACCTAAATCATTGATCACTCTTGCTTTCACCCATCTTATCAAGTGATCAATTGCTACTAGTATATACTTAGATTGGTTCATGCCAGTCAATAGAGGCCCCACCATGTCAAGAAAAACAGTATGCCATGCGAAATGGGACTTGACCAGACGGTAGGTGGTCTTATTGTAGAAAAGGTTTCTACACTTGGCACTGATGACAGCAATTAACCATCTCCAGCATGTCATAATGAATGCTCTCCCAATTGTAGTGGGGTCACAAGAACTCCAACGTTTTTTTCAACTCTTCATGCCCTACTGCTCTATGTGCATTCAAGGTTATTGTTGGCCTGGAGGAGGGTTTAGAGAAACTCAGTGTCGCTTCTCCAATCTTCTTATATAGTTCTCCATTAGGCAAAAAGGTATCTTGTCTTTGCCCATCTAGCACCTTGATCACATGTGGTGGTTTGTCATGATATTTGCACACCACCATCTTCTCATACATGAGGTCAGCCAAAACTACCATATTGGCAACCGTTGGTAACCGTGAGAGACAATCTTTATTTTAATGTTTTGCCCCTGGCTGGTGCACTATCTTGAAGTCATAAGCTTGGAGCTTCAATGTTCATTGTGCAAGCTGTGCTTCAGATTTCCAAAGATTCTGCAGCCAACGCAAGGATGCATGATCCATTATTACTATGAATATACTCCATGAAGGTATACCCAGAACTTTTTATTTAATATATCACCACTAAGCACTCCCGGTCAGACATGGTGTAGTTACATTCCTGACAATTTAAGCTTTAGCTAAAAAACGCGACAGGTGCTCCAAACTATTATCATCCTTCTGGGATAATACTTCCCCTATGGCAGAAATTGAAGCATCCTTTTGAACAATAATTTTTTTAAAATTAGGGTATTGCAAAGCTGGTGCACTAGCCAGCGCAGTCTGCAAGACATAAAAAGCGTTTTGACATCATTCAGTCCAGTCAAAGGTGGCGTTTTTCTTCAATAACTCAAAGAGTGGTACACCAAAACAGCTAGTCAAAATTTTGATATGACTGAAAGATAAGCAAAAAATAGCCATGGCGGATTAGCTATAATCTGCTAACCATAAAGTAATAGTTACAATTATTTGAGCGCCTGAGATGAGGCGATATTGGATAAGAAAGGGTAGTTATTGGATTGCCTCCAAATAAGGCAATAAGGCAATGTCAACATTTGGCAAATATTAATTAAGATCTCCAAAAACTAAGGTGATGGGGAATTTGTGAATACCACACTCCGCTGGAGCCAATGAGAATATGACAGAACCAGGTAGTCTAAGCCAAGGGAGCGGTACTATCCAAAGTCACAGTTATAAGCGAAATGGGGCAATTGAAAGAGGTTTGTTTTTTGATAGGAAGGAGTGAGCAGAGCAGAAGGATTCTACAATTATATATAAAAATAAAAAAGTGGTGTGGATGAAGTAATTGCTTCATATTTTATATATAAATATTTACTTTTGTCTCATGGACTAATGATCTACATATCATCTGCCTGTTGCTCAATGGCTTGACCCTGTGAAAAAACCTTATGGCTTATCTCAACGATTCCACCAAATTTATGACAGTAGTGATCACTACAGGGGGCATATTGAACAACCACAACTAAAATTAAAAGATACTTCAATCTGTGGCCATGCCGTATCAGGTCTGCACCAAAGGAAAAGCATCTCTGTTGGGATTTTTACTCATATTCCCAGCCTGTTAGATTACCAGGAATCGCTAGGGGAAATTCCTAAGGCAAAGTGAATTGGAAATTGGTTGGACCAAGCTTTGGAGTAACTATGTTTGTGGGATTTTGGGATATTTGCCTGGTCATATCCAATGGGGATCGATCCAGATGAATACTTAAGATCTCATCAGGTGGAGTTGCTGACGAAATAGGGGCATCTGATAGTGATTAACTATCAGGTGTACCATTTTGGGATCAGTTGGGTTTCATCACCAACTGATTGGGAATGAATAGCAAGTTGTGAGGAGAGTGATGCCACCTGCAACTATCAAATCAATAAGTTGATGCATAACCTGCCTTAATGGGTAATAAGTCCGATTACCTAAGCAGGTCACTACCAAATATGGTTGGTTTGCTTGGATAAGAGGAAAACGTTAGGGACAAATTTTCCAACTCTTTCTGTTTAGGTCTTGAGGATGTCCAAAGATGGAATACTAGACAGGATGGGGAAGACCATCGCTGCTGAGATGAGGAAGGATGATTCAATGGCAACGGCTGCCATTTCATCAAAGAGGTGTCAACCAAGGGTTAGACAGCTGAATCCCCCTATAAATTCCCTAGGATTCACTTATAATAAAAAAAGTTAGATACTTTCAATTGTGCTATTCTTTTCAAGGATATTATTTCTGCGTAAAATAATTGGAAGACTCTTAGAGAAAAGAGTAAAGATCTGAGCGGGGATCTAGAGAAGAAGGAGACACAATTGGGGATTGCTGTTGACTTTGTGTTGGACTGAAGAGACTGTCACCAGGGATCAGCAAAGATTGGGTTGGACATAACGAGGGAACGAATTCCTAAGATCATGACATCTTAAGTATTTAATCAGAAATACTGGCTGAGCGTTTGCTGGGATATAAGAATTTATACTCACCTAGTCTAATAGTCGTCATACTATTAAAAACCAATAATCAAATATACTATACAACCTGACGAAGTGCACAAGAAAACTGAACATGTGCTTTAAAAAGATTACTAGGGTTGTTGCCAATAATAACCCCTCCAGTAAACTTTTACAAGTTGGTACTCACTACAGGGGTTTTGAGTTGAAGAATTTATAAAAAGTCGTAAAAAGATGAGTTATTCAAACCATGGACTGAGTTATCCACTGTGAACCAGAATGCCCTAAACTAGGCGGATCACTAGGAATTTGCAGCTTTGGAAGAATGAGTCGCCAAGGTGGAGGAAGGGATAGATAATGTTGTAAGTTTCGGGAACAAGTTACTTTGGAAAGTAACTTCGTCAAAGAAGAAAGAAGGGGACCTCGTTTGAGAGGTCTTATATCTGAAAATGGAGCAAGATGTGGATCACATTTATTTAAGAAAGTTCAGCACGTATATAAAGCAACTGATCAAACATGTGGAGGAACTTAAAGCTTACAAATGTGCTTGTGAGCCAGATACAGCAAGCGATGCCAAAGAAAGAAGTCCTTGCATGATACTTGGGAAGTTGAATACCCCAAGGAACATGCCACCCGCTTTTGCTGCCATTTTGGAGATGACGCCCAAAGTCACTCCTCAACTTAGCTAAGTGGCCAAACTGAGAGAATCAGTCAGAGATAACTCAGAGGAATTTAAGGCAACGCCAAAATTGCCAACATTCCATTGGGATAACGCCCCCACTTCTTTCAGACTGTTTTACATGACCATGTATGGCTATGGGAATCCTCAAAAGGTGTTAACGTTCATGAATTGCTTAGCCACTGATTGCCAGAACATAATGTTACCTCATCTGGAGGGTGACAGCTGGTCATATGCTGAGGCAAAGGCGGCCATCATGAAAGAGTTTGGGAGTCCAACGTGCATGTTGAAGAGCAAACATGAATTTATGGTAATCCAGTTCCATAAAGATGAGTCTTTAGCTAGCTTCGCGGATCAGTTTTACCAGGTGTCACAGATCCTGGTCGGAGTGAAAGTACTGGATGACTTTGATGCCAGAATCGCTTTGCAAGCGGCCCTATGGATCTATTGCAATTTTCATCGCATTATGTCTTCCATGTTCACAACGGAAATAACTACCTCACAAATGGTAAATAATATGAAGATTTTGGAAGCGAAATTTAATGCCCCAAATAGAAGCTTCAAATCCAATCTGGTATGCAATCCAAATCCCAAAAAGGGAAATGAAGGAGCTAAAGAGATGACCAATTGAACCGTGCTGGGGAATAAGCCCAAAGGATTCAGACGGTTGAATATGAAGGGAAAGGTCTGCTACCAATGTGGTGGGAAAGGACATTTAACTGTGCACTTTAAGAAGCCAAAGGATCAGATCAACTTGGTATAGGCGAAAGAGTCAGTAGCCACAAAGAAATTGGGAAAAGGGCCCACGGACTAGATGGGGAACAGTCTAGAGCTGCGTAGAAGCCTGTTCCTACTAACATTATGACTGAGGAAATTGATATCAGCAATCTGTTTGTAGATGACAAGCAGGATCAGATGTATCAAGTGGTCAATTTGGATGTAAATGCCGTGACCAGAGCTGGGGCGAAGAGAATCAACCCTGAGATAATCAAGGAAGTTGCCCGGTTGTATGACCAGAAACTGGCGGACAATATTTGAACCACTGAGAATCATGAAGAATTATCTAAAGTCCGATTAGATGAGGCCAATTTGTTGATCCCCCTAAGCGCAATAAAAGAATTGTTTCCTGATTATTAACAAATTATTCACACCCTTGATTCGGCTAATAACGCCACTATTCACTCAGTAAACACTATATTGCAATACTATGAGTGTACTTATATAGACATACAAGTGAATTGAGTAAGAGTGAGGGTGATTGTCAACAGTGGAGCGCCCATCATATTGTCTCAACTAAGCTGGTAAAGAGGATGAAGAACTCACTGAACTTGGAACATAAGGAGGAATATGGGACATCTGGGCTGAACACCACCGTCTCCTGTGGAGCATATAGCATGTTGCCATTACAATTTGGGTCATTGGTAGTATCTGTGCCACAATAGTTTTGGCCAACCAAAACTATGATATTATGATTGGAATGGAGTTTCTACGCAAATACAGAGTTAAATGTAACTTTGAGGATAATATGTTGACCATATTAGTCATAAATTATCATTGGTATATCAGAAGGATGGTGAAGCTCCACTAAATCAGAGAAACAACTTCATCAATCTAATTTAAAATGATGACATTGTCCCAATTTGGTACCAATTAGTTGGTAGGAAGCGATATGAAATGCTAGCAGAAATCCTAGAGAACTGGAGAATTTCATTGAGGATCAAGAATGAGAGGAACATACTGCCAGGATTCCAGATGATAGTTTACATGGGGTTAACATTGGAGATACCTGAACTGTTGTATGGGGATGCTGGAAGCCCCTGGAAGAAGTCCAGAGTGGAGCCTTGGGTGGCTCCTGGGATACTAATGCCGGGCCATGGAGAAATTCGACTTCTCCTGGTGAATTTAAGTGAAAAACCAATGAAGATCAAGAGGAATTAGATCATCGCATTTGTTCATCTGATCCTGTTGGCTGAATTGAGGAGATTCCATGATTTTGGGACTCTTGACAAGATGGAATTACCAACTGGGGTAACCAAGAGCATCAACCTATTGGTTGATTGAGAGAAGCTCGCTGATCTATCAGAAGGCCAGCAAGGGAGGTGCTTGAGCTATTCGAAAAGTATCAGGAAGTGTTCACTCAGGAAAACCATGATTTGGGATGTGCACAAGATGTGATCCACATGGTTGACAATGGGAAAATTTGCCAATCAGGATGAGACTGATCTGACGATCAAAAGCTGCCAAAGCGGCAGTGGAGGATGAAATCAGCAAACTAGTGAAGCATGGGATTCTAGTTCCATCATCAAGTCCCTGGGTGAGTCCAATTATGATCATGAAGAATAAGGATAGCTGGGGACCATCTAGTACTAAAAAAAGAATAAGGATAGCTCCAACCGGGTGGTGATTGATTACCAAAAGCTGAATAAAATTATAAAGAAGGATTCATATCCCATACTAAGGATTAACGATGCGCTAGATTGATTGGTAGAAGCGAAGTATTTCTCTGCAATGGATCTGATCTCAGGATATTGGCAGATAAACTTACCAAAAGAAGACCAGGAAAGATGCACAATTACTACTGTGCATGGGCTATACCAAAAGATGAGGATGCCCCAGGGTCTATGTAAGTGCCTGCAACATTTCAGAGGGCCATGGACGTGATATTGAGCGACTTGAAATTGTCATGTGTCCTGGTATACTTGGATGATATAAAAGTGTTCAGTAGGACGTTTACTGATCACCTTCAGCACTTGGAGGAAGTGTTTAAGAGACTGTCCGCAGATAACCTGAAGATCAAGCCACGGAAGTGCCACTTCTTCAAGAAGGAGCTTGAATACCTGGGATTTGTGATTAATGCAAATGGATTGCAGCCGCAACCCCAGAAGATAGCAGCTATTGAACAGATGGCTGTGCTGAAGAGTGTCTGAGACATCCAAGTATTCCTTGGGATGGTTGGATACTATAGAAGATTTATTTGGGACTTCTCCTGAATAGCTGAACCTTTATTCCATTTATTAAAGGATCCAAAAAAAGGATTTGTATGGAATGAAGAGGCTCAGGACTCTTTTGATGAGTTATGTCGGTACCTGATAAATTCGCCAATTCTGAAATATCCAAATTTTGATTGAAAGTTTATCATTCAAACTGATGCTTTATTGACGGCGATCAGCGCCATATTGAGCCAAGTAGATGAACTTGGGGACAAACATCCAGTGGTATATGTGATCTGGACACTCTCTGCTGCAGAGAGGAATTACACCGTAACTGAGCGTGAATGCCTTGCAGTCATTTACGCCTGTAAACAGTTTCACGTGTATGTCCATGGAATGCACTTTAAGATGGTGACAGACCACTCTTCGTTAAGTTGGCTGCACAATCTGTGGGAATCTGAAGGATGACTGGCCCGATGGGCACTCAAACTTCAGGCTTATGATTATGAGATAGTCCACCAAGTGGGGGCTTCTCACCAAAACGTGGATGGCTTATCGCGGTTACCAATGGTCCAGTTGGTATATCCACAAGTGGATGAGTTATTCCAGAGAATGGTCAAAGGAAGAATTGAGGATGAGCCTCAAGAAATCCAAAGTGCGCTTTAAAAAAGTGATGGAAAACACCAAGACCATGGATGGACAAGTATTCAATATGATAAATGGGAAATGGCTATTATTCCCAAAAACATCAGAGAGAGCAGCGATCATTTAAGCTGCTCATATATTTGCCAGTATTACTAAAAAAAATGATGATGTCACAAACCATCTGGCTTGTTGTGTGGAATGCCAAC
>JAKSZP010004949.1:0-15540 GCA_022478985.1 Massospora cicadina
ATTTCGAAAGATTGTATTTTGCCATATATGGCGAGACCATCTTTCAGGTGCTGCTCCAAAATGTCACGTTTTACCATAGTAGGCGAAAAGTCAAATGTGAGGAAAATTTGGTTTGATTTTGTCCATCTGGTGCATTTGGTTTTGATGACCCATTGCCCTTTGGGGAGGTCGACCACTATGCGCACTGCTGCAGCCTCATCTGCTGCCTTTTTGCTTTCAAAACCTAGGTCCATCCAACCGTGCAACATGGAGTGAGGTACAACGTACACCGCAGTTGGGAAAATTTTGTGTACATCTTCACAAAATCTTTCCCATAAGGCCATTTTTTGGATGTCTAGATACACACGGACTCCGAATTCCACTGATGAAAGTGGCTGGGAGTGTGGCATGTTGATGTATTGGTTGCATCGTGCTTGCCACGCGAGTATCTCTGGGGAAATTGTGACCACCAGTTTTTTGAGATTTTTATCTATTCCGCTGGATTCTCCAGGGCGTTTTCAAATGCTGGAGGCCGCAGGCCTTCCGCCTGCTCCTCTTACCTTACTTGCCCAACTGCTCCCTGACATGGGCGCAGACTAATCTCCTCTGTGAGATTATCAAACTAGATTTAGTCTTGAATTGAATAAGTTGTAAAAGTGTTTGCAATGAGAAAGAAAAGTTTATTGCTCTTCTCATTTTAAAATATATAGATTTCTGTCCGTTGTGTACAAGTCAGGCTGGACCTGATCCCAGACCTCAACATCCCTTAGTTCAACCCTTTGAACCATTTCATACTATTAATATTGACTTTGTGGGACCACTTTCTCAAGCATATAATTGCCATTAGTTCCTCTTTCTTACTGTTGAACATTTAACCAAGTGGATAAAAAGCTATATCCCTAATTTCCACTTTGGCAAAAGCTTCAGGTCCTTATATAATCAAATATCACCCAACAGGGTTCCCTAGCATAATTCTTTAAGATAATTGTCAGAATTTGCGTTCATCACTTGTGATTGAATTAACTCAATTAATGGGGACTACTCAAGTGTTTATACACTCCTTATCATCTTGCAATAATTGAATGATAAAGCGTGTAGATAGTACATTAAGCTCAAGATTTAAGAAAATGGTCTACAGTGACCCTCAAAAATGGCTGCATTATCTACTTAGCGTATTTTTTGCTTTCAAATAAGTTATCCTCAGATTATCAAGATAATTTCCCTTCCAAGCTCTGAATGGAAGGAATCCCCAGCTGCGTTCTAAGGTGCAGCCTGGTTAGATAAAGTTTCCCCAAAGCCTCTGAAGTTACTATTAGAAGTATCACTAATTTTAAATTTAAAATTTATTGTGGGGAAGGCTGACCAGGGGACGGACACTTCTGATAAGACATCAAAGAAAACGAAACAGGAATAGGAGGGCACCCCAGAGAAGCTAATGCTGTCTCCTGTTGACAGCAGGAACGCCACTACTGGGAGAGGGGGGGAACGTATAGGGGCTGGAACCACTATTGAGCACGTGTGGAGGAAGGGGTCAGAGTTGATAACCCAAACTGGGAACCAGGAGGAGACCAACTGACAGCGACGTGGTGGGAGGTATCCGAACATCCACATGAAAGTGGTCCACTAAGTGCGACTGGAACCAGTGGACAACTTCCGTGAGGGTGGGGGTGAAGCCTGCGATGGCATCCAAGAAAATCGTGTGGATAGTCCACATGGCAATTGCGACCACCAAAGCATGGAGGGAGGGTGGAAGAGGGGAGACCATTGATAAAGTAAACATATCCCTAGACAAACTGAAGTGCTGGGCCTGATCCTGGCAAAGCAGATGTTGCACCTCAAGCCATATCGCTTTAGATGTAGGGCACTTCTCCAGGCGGTGAAACAGCGTTTCATACTGGCCACACATGACACAGGATGAGTGTAAAGCGTTAGAGCGCTTGGCAGTATGGTACACCCGCCTCAAGCAGCGCCACACATGGGATCATATATGAGGCTGCAGAAGAGGGTGGTGGGCGTATTTCCAAATTGTTTTCTGGGTATCAAGGGAATAAGGGATGTCCATCATGTCCAGGTAGTCCACACTGGACAAGATATGGGGCCTCGTGGGTATCAAGCCATCCAGAATGGGTAGTCCCTGTACCTCCTGTGCAAACTGACGAGAGGAGCACCCCCTCTGGGCAGTGTGTCCACAGTAACAATTTCTCCACTCAGCGCTCCGCATGGAGAGGAGGATTTGTTTGAAGTGGGGTGCGGTTCTATGGGGACCTGTTGTCAGGCAGATGGCAAGTAGAAAATAGAGTGGCCTACCAGCCTGGATGCTGGAGCATCCAAGTGGCAAACCAGAATGCCAGGGGCACTGCTGCTGGTATGACGGATATGGAACTGGAAGGGAACTTAGATCTCAACAGATAAAAACGGAAATTTTGGGGAGGGTGTTTTTATTGGAAAATTTAAGGGAAGAGAATCGACCAACAATTTTCTCAGTGCAATGCGCCCAATTAAATAGTCATCAATTTTGGGGGAAAATAAGCTGGGATCAGGTTCCGCAAGTTTGACCTAAGTGGTGAACTATTCAGGAATGGGTGGGTTAGTTCCCTGGGGACTGACATTGCAAAATTTGGTGACAAGCCGAGTTTCAGTCAGTTTGACCTAAGTGGTGAACTAGTTGGAAATGAGCAGGTTAGTTCCCTGGAAACTGACACTGCAAAATTCAGTGACAAGCCAAGTTTCAGCCGGTTTGACCTAAGTGGCTAACTATTTGGAAATTGGCGGGTTAGTTCCCTGGGGACTGACATCACTAAGTTTAGTGACAGGCTGAGTTGCAGTCAGTTCAAACTAAGAGGTGAACTATCTGGAGATAGGATGGTTAGTTCCCTGGGGGCTGACATCGCAAAATTTGGTGATAAGCCAAGTTGCAGTCAGTGGTATTGCATCAGGCGCAGCGCCCAATTTTTTGGCAGGAAGCTGCCCATTGGGGGTAATGCCTGACAGATTTGGGAGGGGGGGAAGATTTTCAATCATCGTTTAGACCAAATTGCAACCATTGGGCATTCTGGCCAATAGCTCAGCCTTCATACCTTTTCAACCATTTGAAATCCAAGTATCCGGCTGATTGCCGATTAAATTAGTTGTGATCAGTTCCATTTCGGTGATCTCAGTGCAGATTTTAATAATTCCTCATAACAGTTCTGCTGAGGAGAGTGCAAGTACCGGAAGCGGGATCTGAACTGAAAGGCTATTTTCCAGCGCTCATCTACCACATGAGTGAGATTGACCTGAGTAACAAGGGGTATGGCCATCCTCTTCGGTACTTTCTTGCTCATGAACAGGAAGATGGGCCGATCAACGCCCAGAGGACGTTCCTCAGGACTTACACCTGTGGCCAAAGGATGGGAATCCAGATATTTCATCAAAGAGTGAGGGTGTGACAGGTTGGTAAGGCCCAGGGCGCGGGAGAAGTTGGAGCAAGCTGTGTGGGACCAGTGTTGGGCCAGAAGTGTAGGAATGGTAACAGCAGCGATCCAGGTGCCCAGGATCTTTGCAGCATGGGCCTCAAAGTTGAGCAGACCCATGCCTCCACTATGGCGAGGGCCAAACATGACATCCTGGTGCACCGGCGGTGGGCGGCCTAACCAAAGCCACCCTTGCAGAAGGGCATATAGTGACTTGAAGAAACCTGAGGAGAAGGCGATGGCGTGGGCCCCAAACCAAACTTTGGAGAGGAGCATAGAGTTGTCTAGTACAACCCTGCCGGTAAGGGAAGTAGGATGGGCTCTGAGGGAGGCGATGCGCTTCATCACGTTGTTCAGAATATGGTTTTCCATCACCGTTTAGGCATACCGTCCTGCCTATAACCACACCCCCATATGGCAGTCTGGCTAATGGTAGGGCGCAGCACAAAGGGGAGCACAAGTGGGGCAGTGTCATGGTTGAATGACATAATAGTGGGAACTGACGCTAGAGATAAGTCTGGGCGACAGGAGGCCCAGAAGGTGAAACTTCAGGCTCTTCCTGACCTGAAACACACCTTAGATCAACGCTGGGTGCAAGCCAAGCACGCCCAGGTTGATACTAATGGGGTGCAAAACGCCCAGCCTCTTATCTCGGGCCAGGCACTGAAATGAACAATGTATGTTACAAAATGAAGACGGTTTGATTTGGTTAATTGGAGAGCAAGGGTTTAAATCCCATTCAAGAATGAAATTTTAATTTCAGGTAAAATACAGCTTCATTTGATTACTCGAGTGAAGGCACTTTTGGTGTATTTTACAAAAATGGACGGAAGCGTTTGTTTATTGGAGCGTCAAGGCTTGGGCGCACTTCTGAAGAACCCAAATTTCCCTGACCCACTTTATATATGTTTTTGCGACTAACATTCCTCATTGGTCGACTTTCTTAAATAAAAATACCCGTTTTTTACGTTTTACTTATGGTTCCTTGGGCTAACTTGGTGGCGGACCTCTTTGGGGAGGTCTCCAACTATGTGGGCCACTACCTTTTAATGCAATTTACCAAAATCCCAGGTGCTCCCTTGGGCCACCCAGTTCCCCTCCAGATCGAGGCACCCAAGCCCCCTGACACCAAGTTACACTTGATTATGGACTCCCCTCTGGGGTCCACTCAAGCCATTATGTTCCTCACTTACCTGGTACTATGTGTTGCGCTCTACACCCTTGCCTGGGGTACCTTTTGCACAGGCACCGTTTGAGGTGTCTTCTTTCCCTTTTTCTTAATGGCTAGTTCCCTAGCAATGTGGGTTTGCATCCCACATCACCTTGCTGGGAACGAGAGAGTTACAGACACTCTCTTGACAGGCAGTGCGGGTTGGGCAGGGTAAGCAAGCGTGTGTGCTAGCAGATGGGGTGGACTGGAAACAGGGTGCTAAGGCCCAGCGGGTTTGATACCAACCAAGAAGAATGATTTTTGGTTTTGGAGGCGTTGAGTGCAGCATTACTTAACCTGGAGTAAACCTGGATAAGAGCTTCAAGCTTGCATAATCATGATCTTTAGACACCCCAACCACACAGTCATCAGCAAACGATAAAACGTTGACTGGGGCTTGGCCTTGCACGTGGACCCCAGTAAGGCAGGTATCCATGTTGCGAAGAAGTGGGTCAAGGCTGAAGTTATATAAGAGTGAACTAAGGGGGTCCCCTTGGCGTAGTCCCCTTTGAGGGCGGACTATATCCGTGAGAAAGCCAGGGCCACGCACAGCCATTGTGGAGGATTCCGTCAGCAGCATCACCCAATTGATGAAGCGAGGGGGTAGGCAGAATTGGCGGAGGCAGGCCCTGAGGTAATCCCAGTTAACTCTACCATAGGCTTTCTGTTGGTCTAAAAATACAAGTGCACCAGAGGTCGTGGACTGACAGGCGTTGGCCACAGTGTGCACATTGTCCCAAATCGACCTTCTGGGTATGAAACCGAATTGTTCTGGGGAGATGATAGCAGAGGCAGAAATCCCTAGACGGTTAGCCATGATTTTAGTAAAAATTTTAGTATCAGTGTTGGTTAGAGAAATGGGGCGCCAGTTGGCCAAGTCTAGCTTATCCCCTTTTTTTAATAGCGTAATGGTGTAGGCCTCTTGCCCTCCTGGTAGGAGGCGCGTTTCCAAAAGGCTCTGGTTAAGAGAGGCAAGCAACAGTGGGGATAAATACTTGAAGTACTTCTTATAAAACTCATAAGGAATGCCATCAGGGCCAGGGCATTTCCTATTGGGTATACCGCATATGGCGGACTAGAGTTCATCCAGAGTAATCAAACTCATCAACTCTAGGAATTAATAAATGGTGTGGATGTGTGCACTATCGAGAAAATTCGCCAATTCAGCTAGCGGAATTGGGGAAGATTGGTACAATTTGGAGTGATAGTTTTGTATCTCGATTGCCACTTTGGCCAACATATCTGCTACAGAATTGTCTGGCATTCGCACCTGTGTGCAGGCCAAGCTCTGGTGCAGTGTGAAGAATTTTTGAAAAAAGTAAGTGGAGCACGTGTCACCCTCTGTGATGTGTTTAGCTCTGTACTGAACACAAAACTGATGCTTGTGTTGCCGCTCAAGCGCGTTAAGGTGGGCGGCTGCTTCCGCCCACTTGCAACCCCAAGCCAGGCTGTAGCCCATGGCTGGGACGTTGGACTCCAGGTAGGCCAGCTCCACCAGAGCATGTGAGATGACTGCCGAGATGGAGCGTGAGCATCAGGAGGAAAGGTGGCAAGCCTGGCATATTGTGTCTGCTTTGAAGGCAGACCAGGTGGAAATTGGATCAGCGCAAAATGGTGCAATGAACTCCTGAGTGTGGTCATGGATTCCATCCATGAGGAAAATCTTGACAACGCGAGTTTGGCCAGGCGAAGTTTGCACCAATTTGGAGCCCGAGCAACTGGGTTGAGTGGATAGAAAGTTATCAAAACCAACCTGTGATCGGAGAAATCAATTTTCGTCATGTTGAAATGGGAAATTTGGGTACAAAATTTCAACGGCGCGAGGATAAGGTCAATGTGGGACATGGACCTTAACTGCCGTTGTGGATGTGGGGGTGCGACATGTTTTTGAGAAGTGAAGCATGACGCGGCAGAGTATCGACCAACCCTAGGGTGGCCTTGAGGACGCATAGCTCTACATGTCCCTGTGGCAGGGAAGATAAGGAAGGCCAGCGGTCCTTGGATGGTTTCAACCAACAGTTCATGTCATTAATGACGAAAGGGTCAGGGGGCAATGGAATGGAATTGACCAATGAGAAAAATTCCTGACGTTCTTGTGCACAGGTCAGGGTGTAAATGTTGACAATAGCATGCACTATGGCGGCCCACGAAAAATTGACAATAAGGATGTAGTCACGAGGAAGGATTCAGATGAAAAAAAAATTTAAAATTATTGTTTTTTTAAACTAGCACCCCATAGTGCTCAGACCAGAAGGAGAGGGAAGGGAGGAGCATGGTTTTCCATGTATCCTCTGAACCGCATGGACAGTGGGACTCCTGGATGGCAAGGATATCCACGGGTAAATTATGTTGTAAAAAACTCAGTTTTCTAGCCCAGGATGTTGAGGCCTTGAGTCCGGCGATGTTCAACATCCCTAAAGTAAAGGCTCCTCCCATCACACCTTAGGTGTGAGGGGAAGAGCACCTGAGCCCTTCAGCCTTCTCTTGTTCTCCATGGCGCTTTTTGGCTTTTGGTATGTGATGCAATGTAGTCAGTAGTATGGGTAGCTTTAGCATTCAGGTTTGCGTTGGATTATACCTTCACTTTTTGTTTCCCCACTGAAGAATGAGATTTTTGCAGTGCGTGCATTTTTGGTGCACCAATGCTTGATTTTGAATTTCAAGCTGTGAGATTAAAGACTGATTCTTTTCCAATCAAGGCTTGAGCAAATTAATCAGGTGAAATCGACTCACCCATTGGGACTTCAGCTTGGGCAAAATTGTCTTGGGCGTCCCAATCTTATTGGTCAAGAGATTCTTGAGCTGCTTCCACTGCAAAAAATCTTGATGTCCTCCTGGAGCTGGGAGGGCGGGATAGTGGAAGCAACCTTGGCCGCCTCCTTGGCTGCCGCCTTGCAGGCCTGTTTGGTCTTCTTCCGCTCCTGAGGGGATACTTGGTTCACTATTAAGTAGCAACCCTGTGCCCCCCATGGCAAAGCAGCCATTTACCGGAGGTCAGTTCATAATGGGTTTCACTGGTGCATATTGCCTCCGAGGGAATTTCTTCATATGTGATGCCTTCCTTGAAGGGGCAGGTGTGTGCCTTGTGGCCAAATGCGTTACAATAGGCGCAGATGGGAGGTGCGCTGTCCACGGTGACCCTGAAAGGGTGGGTGGTATGCCCCTCAATATTGACAAAAGTGGTGTGGGATTTGGGTTAGATCCTTTGCTATCCCCTCATCTGGGGTTAGGACTGCAATTGCTTTTCTGGTTCACAGGTGTGGCATCAGCATAAAGTGCTGCATTTTGAAGGTTTGTATTCCACCATATATGGCGATCCCAGCCTTCAGGTGTTGTTTGAGTATGGCGCATCTGATCATAGTGAGCAGAAAGTCAAAAGTTTCAAAAATTTGGTTTAATTTTGTCTTCTCGGTGCTCTTAGTTTTGATGACCCACTGCCCGTTGGGGAGGTCTATCACAACGCGCATCATTGCAGCTTTGTCCGCTGCCTCCTTGCTTTCAAAACCAAGATCCAGCCAACCACATGGCATGGAATGTTGTGCAACGTACACCGCGTTCAGGAAATGAGTGTGCACATCCCCACCAAACTTTTTCCATAGCGCCAGCTGCTGAATATCAAGGATTACCCATACTCTGTGTTCCACCAACAAGAGTGGTTGAGAGTGCGGCGTATTGATATACTGGTTGCATCGCGCCTGCCAAGCTAAGTTTTTTTGGGTAAATGGTTACCGCCAGTTTTTTGTTAAGTTTTAATTCCTCCAGATTCACCGGGACGTTTGCAAACTGTCAATGTTGTGGGGCCACCACCTGTGCCCTTTACCTTACTTGCCCAACTGCTCCCTGACATGGGCGCTACCTAATCTCCTCAGTGAGATTATTGAATTAAAATCAGACTTGAATTGAATTTTGTTGCAAAAGTGGTTGCAACGAGAGAAAAAAGCTTTTAGTAGTATCACTAATGATGTCATAAAATTGACCAGATGAATTCCTCTTTTATATTTTCCAAAAATTAGGGTCAAGATTGGTCAGTCCAAGCAAAATGACCAATTACCTAGTTTTAATACTAGTGGTAATTGTGCTAATTTTTGCTCCCCATTTAATTATGTTGAGCTATTTTATTTTTTTTTAGTACTAGATGGTCCCATGTTGAGCTATTTTATTGATTCTTCCAAAGCTGGATTTGTCAGTACTAATAAACCTGCCTGCATTTATTGGTATTCCAATCACCAGCAATGATGTTGAGGATGATAAATTCATAATATTAACTATTTTGTAGTAATTCAACACCAGTGACTAAGGCTGAGGATGTCCAAATGATGATTTAATAAATTGGGAGACTTGGTAGAATTTGAGTTCACTGTCAAAACCAAATCGAATGTTCACATAGGATAACCAGTGACTTATAATGAGGATAATCAAGTTGCTTGTGGATTACTAAAGTTTCCATTATGAGAGTGATCAAATTGATTCCTGCTACCTCTGATTCTAATACCAGAGACTAATGCCAAGGACATTTTTTACTGTTTTGTAATAATAGTTTATAAATGAGTGACCATTATTTGATGCTGAGATTGAGTCAAATTATTATTTGGTGTTTAGGAAGGACTTATTATGAAGGATAAGACTTAGAAGAACTAAGATGATTGGTTGAGGTTCTGGAAGTAAATAACGATGGGTTTTGATAGGTGAAATAGCCTAGTAAAAATAGTTGTTCTCTCACAATAAAACTCTGTTTCGCCTATTTTTTATCAAAGTAGTGAAAGTGGCTTAATGGTAGAAGATGGGACAGGAGATCCCTGAGGTAGGTGCATGGTGACGCATCTAGAGTGGCTAACGCTGCTAACTCCCACACCTTAGCCCTACAAGAAACCCCCAACTGGAATCTGGCCAACCAGCCACCAACAATGGGCTGATGGCCTTCAGCCATGAGGGTGGTGTAGCTAGGGAGTCATGGCCTCCAGGATGGGGGATGGACTTTCCAGTGCACACCCAAGAAGGGCTGGCGATTGCTCATGAGGGATAAGGAGAAAGGGGTTGAGTCGCCCAGGAAGGGGCCTGAGAACCATCAGTGCACTCCCAAAAGGGGCCAAAGGCGCTGTGGTGGAGTTGTTGGTCTGTGTTTTGGTGGGTTGGACGTGGACTAGTAGGGGGTTGATACGCCTATGGGCAATACAGAAAGGACCAGCCGTCCTCATACTGTTTGGCCTGACATACTGGAAGATCCCTGATGTAGAAAGTTGCAAAATTCACAACATTTGGTGCTCACTACAAGGGGCTCCGCTGGTGTTCTGTTTGAGTAGTTGGAGGTATGGTTAAGAGGTGGTGTTAGCCATTGATGTAGTCTCTTCCGCCTCTTGTTGGAGGTGATCTTGCCCTCAAAAATCCCTCAATAATGTTCTAAGGTAAGATTGGACCATAAGAGGTGGAGTTGTGCTATAGGAATACCATTTGGTTAAGGTGGAAAATATCAGAAAGTTAACCAAGTAATTTCCTCCCATAGTTTCCAAAATTAGGATTGAGATTGGTCAGTCCCAGTGGAATGATCAATTACTAGTTTCAATACTTAACTATTGGTAAATGTGCTGTTTTGTGTTCCCTATTTAATATAGTTGAGCTATTTTGATGATTTCGCTGAGGCCAGATTTGTTGGGCCTACTCCTGACAGCTAACTAGTGTATCAATCACCAGAAAATTCACTCCAAGGATAAACAACCATTTATATCAACTAATTAGGTAGCAATTTGACACTGACAACTAAGGCTGAGGATGAAAAAATATTTTTGAAGTAATTTATGGAGGAACAAGAGTTTGAAGCAAAGGTTGTTAGAATCACTGGCGACTGATGCCAAAGATGATCCAGTTAAATATCTGGTTCAAGATTGACTGGCGAGCTATTCTGAGAATAAATAGGTACTAGTTTTAGGGCAAAGATTCTGAGTTTAGTGAGCAATGTACATTCTGCCAAAATAGGTCCTAGAAGTACCAGCGACGAATGCTGAGGATACTTGGGTTTCATATTGTTATTATATACGATGAACCAGCAACTGAAGCTAAAAATGAATCAAATTAATGTTTGTCAAGTGGTTATGGCAGATTTGGAGGGAATGAGTACCAAAAGAAGTGTGATGATTAAACAAAGTTCCAGCAATAAATGCTGATGAGTTGTATTAGGCAAGAAGCTTAGAATGTATAGTTGTAGTTAACCTTCTATCAAACATCTCTTGTTCTCCGACACTTTTATTTGTTACATGATGACTAAGATCCTTGTAGTGGAAAGTGGGACTGGAAATCCCTTAGGTAGGTGTGGGGTGATGCATTTGGAGTGTCTGGCGCTTCCAGCTCCCATACATCAGCCTTACAAGAAACCTCCAACTGGAACCTGGCCAACCAGCCGCCAACAATGGGCTGATGGCCTTCAGCCATGAGGGTGGTGTAGCTAGGGAGCCATGGCCTCCAGGATGGGGGATGGACTACCCAGTGCACACCCAAGAAGGGCTGGCGATTGGTCATAAGGGAGAAGATGCAAGGGGTTGGCCTCCCAGGTTGGGGCTGGGGACCACCAGTGCGCTCACAAAAGAGGCCAATGGCGCTAAGACGAAGTTGTTGGTCTGCTGAGTTGGTGAGTTAGATGTAGATTTTTAGTGGGTTGGTACGGCAATGAAGGCGAAACAGCAAGGGTTAGCAGTTTCCCTACTGTTTGGCCTGGCACACTGGTAGAGCCCTGATGTAGCAGATTGCAAAATCTTCAACGAAATGAGATTAATTAACTTCAGGCCTTATCTTTTAAAATTTGTCTGCTTCCCTATAAAGAAACTAATCAGTCTAATAATAATCATGATTTCTGCATACCTTCCGTTGCAATTCTGATATGACTGAAAATTAAGCCCTAAGTCATTATGGCGGAGGGTTATATCCATTGATTGTGATTATGAGTTATGAGTTATGATTATTTGAGCGCCTTAGGATGAGGAGATATTTAGGTATGAAAGGATATTGAATCGCCTCCAAATCAGGTGATATTGTGATATTGACAAATGATAAATAATGAGATGTTGACATATGAAAAATATTGAGTGGATCGCCTCAAACTAGGGCGATTGTTAATTTAATAAATGATGGACTCTGTTGGAACTATTGAGAATAAGGCGGAATGAATAGTCTAAGCAAAAAGGTCATAATTGATTGAGGTCGCTGGGATATCAGTATGCAATTAGATTATAAGGAGGAGTTTGTTATTAGAAAAAGGTGAGTGGACCAGCAAGGATCCGCTGAAAGTATTAACTAAAATAAAGAAGCATTTTTGGGGCAATTACTTTATATTTATTAGAAGTTTATCCATTGTTTCAAGAAAGACAATCTTCATATCATTGGTCCTATTGCGCAGTGGGCATAACCCTGTGCAGAAATACCCTTGGCGTATCTCTGATATACTACCAAATTATAACACCTTCCAGCTGGTGATTTAGTCCTATTCTATTATCATTGACCTTGTGGACAATATAACAAATTAGGGACCTTTTGTTCAGGACCTTTAAAGTTATTTATAAATGAAGAAATGAACACACTATTCTGGAGGTTGCTCAGGGACTGTGATAAACCAAATACACAGTCAATTTATATGGCCCTTCTCCCCCCTAAGCCAATTATCTAGAAGGGGACGTTGTTAGGATTCTGGCTCAAATTGAAGATAGAAGTAAATCACATGTTAGGATACAAATACCACCCAAAAAGTTAGTCATAATTTTTGTCAGGAGTAATCCATAATTATCTTTTTAAAGTCCCACAATATTGGGGTTCAAATCTGATCTGTAAGATAACCAGATCCTGTTTAACAGAAATAACCATAATTTTGCAGATTCCCTAATTGCTATCTAGTATAGAACCTGGCTTGAAAAGCGCTTAGAGATTTTCCCCCAAGAATAAAAATGATCTTCTATAAATTTGGTTTTGAATAAATAAAGATTGCTGTTGTAATTTTGGCGAATCCCTATATATTCACTGAAGGGTTTTTTGCACAGAGTTACGCCCACTGAACAATTGGAATGGATGATATGAAGATCGTCAGTTCCTTGGAACACTTGTAAACAAACAATTATAAAAAAAGGAAGCAATTTTCAAAAAAAACACTTCTTTATTTTAATGTAATAAGCTCAGCACATCTCTTCTAGTCCGCTCCCTCATACTTTCTTTCTTCTTGAATTTAAAAACCTCCCTTGTTAATCCCCTCATCTCACTGATATCCCAGTGCTGGTCAGTATTGACTCTTTCGCTTAGTTTATTTGTTCTGCTGTATTCTTATTGGTTTAGCTTGTTGTTCTTCAACCCTTTATCATCCTGCTTTGAGGCAATCCAGATTATCTTTATCATATGTTGACATTGCCTTATCACCCTATTTTGAAGGTGATCCAATAATGACCCATTATAACCATATATCGCCTAATCCTAAGGCAATTGGATAATTATAGCTTTGAAACATCCTCAGTAGATTCTTCCCATTGAAACTTCAGCGGAATTCCTCCAATGATTCGTAGGTCATAATTGTGGCTTGTCATCCAGTCATATAGATTTGTGACAATTACATTCTTTTTGCCATATAGTTTGGCACTCCAATACCTAATCAGTAAAAAATTTTCTTATTACAACACTCAATGAGCTTTTACCCTTATGTAAAGACTTTCATAAAAAAGTACACCCTTTTCAAGTATTCATAGCCTAGGGATTCAGTTGCCCTGGATTTTATAAAGGATGGATGGATTAAAAAAACCCTTTATTCCAACAAGTTACTTGAGTTTCCGAGCTCTTGGGCTGCATCATAATCACCTCTGTAAATTTTTAGTAAAGTTTTCTGCACAGTTTCTTTGGATGTGTTATAGGATAAAGGAGATTGATAGTTTTATAGAGACAATTATCCAGTCAATCATTATTTACACGGTAAACCCCACTCAGTTATCATCTTTAAGGTGAATAATATCTATTTTAATCTAACTTACTTGAATAATAGGCAAGAACAACTACCCCAATA
The DNA here is from genome assembly GCA_022478985.1 of Massospora cicadina. Classification (NCBI taxonomy): domain Eukaryota; kingdom Fungi; phylum Entomophthoromycota; class Entomophthoromycetes; order Entomophthorales; family Entomophthoraceae; genus Massospora; species Massospora cicadina. The sequence continues at coordinate 13,664 of JAKSZP010004949.1, forward strand.
GCTCTTAAATAGAGAAAAGTATATTTAATAGCCTGTAACTGGCTTCTCTTTAAAAAAGGTTTATATAGGCAAGTTCAGTGCTTAACTCATTGGTTGGCAACTAATTTAATTGAAATACATAATTAAAGATCTTAATCATGAAGAAGCATATCCATGATGAATAAAACACTTCTGGTATCATCCACATCTTTGGCATCCATTGCTTAATAGATTATGACCATCTGAGATGACTTCCAAAATAGTGTTCCAACAGCTTTAAACAGCTCAAGTAGGTTACCTTTACAAGCTTTTGGCCATTATTAGCAATGAAACAAATTACCATTCTTAGCTGGTCACATTGCACAGGCTAACCTACAAACTACCAATAAGAGTTGCGTTACAACACTTGGTAGCTCCAAAAACATCCCTAACTGATTGGCACTTCATCCCAATTAATTCAATAAAGAATTCTATTGGTTAAAATTCAAAAACAACCAAATTCACCTACAACATTACTGGTGATTGAACTCAACTAACTATCAATGGCATCAACATTAAGCTCAGATCCTTACATCAAAAACCAACTAATAATTAACTGGGAAATGATCACTAACAATATTTGGTGGTAATACATGTAAATGAATTTTAGATTTTAATTGGGGCTGCATGAGTTGGTCATTGTAATTTAACACATTCTCTAACTTTCATATATTAAATGGAAATTCTTTATATTTTCTGTCTTCACATGATATGTGCTGTTCAAAATTTTTTGACTAAAGGTATGTTAAAAACTTGGTTGCACTATATCTAATTATTTATAACTTCTCATTTTCACGCTTCTGATATCTCTTATCATCAATTCAGGATTTTGATAAAGACTGTTTCTAACTTTGGCAAGAATCTGCGCTCAAGTCACTTTTGTCATCTACAGTTGTTGTTAATCCCCCTTTATAAAAGGCGTCATAGACAGCAGGTATTCTGTGAGGCAATAAATACAAAACAGGTTTACTCTTCCTCACTTTATAGTACATATTTCATGTTATTACATTGTTCTATATAAAACTCTATAATATATGTTCTAAACATACTCCTTTTTTCTATCTTTTTGACTTTTTTTATATTTTAGACTTTATAATTTTTACTACAACCTCTGCTAACTATATGCCCGTTGGAGATATTTCTAATTGTATAGTCATCTGTCACCATTTTTTACTCCAAAAGGTACTAATAATAAGGCTTAAAGCATAATTATCAACTAAACCAGGGTATCACAATACGCAATTTATCTCCAACTGTAAAATTTTTCATACTGGTCAATTTCTATCATTCAAATCTTGGCTTAGTTTTTCTCTTAAAAGTTACATTTATAACTTATGATTGTATATTGTTTATAAAATTTTTTAATCACTTTGAGTATTGAAATGCAACTCCCCAATGTTAATTAATACTAAATATAAATTAGTGTTATAGTTGCTCTTCTCCCATAGAGTACTTCTAAGAAAGAACTCATTGCTAATAATGGATAATAATTTATGAAAAATATTCAGTGCATAAGAATATTCCCAAGAGGATGGTTTTCATGAGAACAGTTTTATAGCATTACATCTAAGGTAGCATTTACTTGTTTTACTAGTTCATTTGTGTCTGGCCAATATGATACTGATAGTAATCATTTAATACCCATTAATTTTTATTGAAATTTCGTGAGAAAAAACGAAAAGCAGGTGCTATGAAGGCTTCAAAATTAATAGTTCCGTGGCTCTAGCAAAGATTGACTCAATTGCAATGAAGTTATTAGTTCTGTTGCTATAGTTGATTCCAATTGGAAATACAGAATCCTGTATGAAAAGAGACCAGAAATCATTTTAATCAAGACAAAAATCGTGGTAGCTTATTAT
>JAKSZP010004950.1:0-15491 GCA_022478985.1 Massospora cicadina
ATTTTCAAGGTTCTTGGCCACACTAAATGTTTATAAGAACGTCTACAAATACTTTTACTCAGGGCATCATGCTCAGTCTCAGGGTCAGTGTAAACACCGTCATCATTCTCATGATGCCGTTTTGGACGCATCTGCAAATAGCTGAACCAATTCTCTTTCACATGTAATTGGCAGCACATACCAAGGCGATTCAGATTACTAATTAGTAATTAATTTGATCTAAAACTCGACCAACATTAAAAACTGATTTTGACATAGACCAACAAAGCCCATGTGCCCGATTCATTAAGTCAAAACTTAATTTAAGTCCAACCTAACCAACAAAGCCCTCAAGCCCATGTCATCATAGTCAAATATTATTAAGTGAAATTGCTAGGCCACAAATACCAAGTTCAGATATACTTAGGATATAACTGATCCATAATCGCTGATATCTGATATGATCCATAATAATTTAAAGCATGCTAACATTATTATGTCCCTATTGAATCTCTGATGATTAGGTCCAGTCAATTACTCAACAAGCATTCTATAGGTTAAGTTGCTAATAGCATCCATGGATGTCCAATTGATCACTGGGGATCCAACTATTCAAAATTGGCTGTATTGGTTCCTTTAAATTAGATACCAGGTAATCTGTCTATCCCATCTTTATCCTCAATATTTTCATTCTTGACCAGCAGGTAATGCTAAGAGGAAACTTTGTCCTCCATAAAAGAGAAAGTGGTTTCATAATAAGTGGTTTTTGGTTCGCCTATAGTGGGCTCAGATATGTAATAGATCTGTCTGGTGGTGCTTCCAAGCGCCAATCCTAAATTTCTATGGAAAAGATACTATAAAAATAGATATTATAATTGCAATGATTGAAGAATATGGGACCAAAAATGAACATTCTTGTTCTGTTACACTGATATTGTTTCTGTATAGGGAGGATATGGTGAGTTACTTTCTGAATAACAATCTGGTAAAGGTTGCACTAGGTTATTTACTAGATAGAGTAACTGTCATGAATAAGGGGAATCATGCTGATATGGATGAGATTCAAATGTGTACTGATTCACAACATGACCTGTGGACCCCTACTGATTCAAGAGATACTGCAATCAATAAGGATAATGAGCTATGAAAGAGCGTTTGAATTCCAAAATTTTCCGGAATCCGCTGATTTGCCTGACAAAAGAGCTGATTCACTGAGCAAAGATATTGCCTTTCAGAGGTCACCAGAAACTGCCACCACAACCCAGAAGGCCTGAGTAAGCCAAAAGCCTTTACATTCTGTCAAGCCGATCAGGAGATATCCATACCTGATTTTATTCTGATTCTCTCTCAAGGTCTATCTTATGTGATCTAAAATCTCGCATGGCCTTTAAATATCTGATTTCTAATTGATAAAGATAACTTCAGTTTTGCCTAGTTATTATCACTGGAAAAGTGTTTGCCTGTATGCATACAAAGATCCTTCTTGTTTGAAGAGAACAGAGATTGCCTCAACAAGGTATTTCTGTTGAGAGACTGGCTTTAGGGACAAACAGCCTAAGAGATCCCTACTGGAGCTACACTTGACTAATAATTGAGTTACCTTTAAAGGTTTAAACTTTTAAAGTAAACAACAAGACCTGAAACCAGTGCTTACTGCCAGGCTCTTTTGAGGCTACCTGTTGAATACCTATCTTTAGGATGAACAATTTCAGTTAAAATAGCTCTACCAATATGGAGGAGAACCAGATTTCGTCCTGATGGGTCATTACCAATAATCAAAACACGCCTTTACCTCATACCTGATAGCTTAAATTCAACACGACCATGCACATTACTATTTCAAATCTTTATGGTTCACTTCACAAAATTAGGACGTTGATGTCCCCAACACTGTCTCAGCGTTACTGGCTGAAGCTATTACCCCTGATGAGAGAACTAGCTAAGGCTGCTCTTCACGAATTTCTAGAAGCCTGACTAATCTATATTCCTCACCTGATCTCTAGCAATAAAGTAGTTGTAGCCTGGACGGAAACCCATTAGTAGTTGGTCATTCACCCCGCTTTACACCATCAAATGCAATTACTTGAGCTACACCACCTGGAAATTTAGAGGAAACTCATACTGTCTCATCAAATCTACGCCCAGCTTCTTTGAGTTTTTGCGTGCCCGTTAGGGCACCCAGTGCAGGCAACTTTGTGGGATGAAACCCAGGGCATTGACCCCGCTGCACTGGGGCTGCGCGAGCCTAAGCTCCACAGATGTGGGCCCGACTGCAGGTGTGGTGGCTACACCTCCCCAAAACTGACATATTCCTCACTGTTTGGTATACCAGGTAGCAAATGCTACTCAGCCAGTTCAGAGTTATGCCTCTTATTCCTTACTGCGAGTAATGGACCCGGACTTACCCTCAAGTTGGACTTACTTGAGGAAAAAGGATTTTCATAGCTTTCCACAACTATTTCTAGCCGTTTCTTGACTATGGCCATTGAGTTTATCGCCTGGATTTCTTCAGTGGGGAAGCAACTCTGGTTTCTGGCAATCCATATACCATACATCACCTCCTCCATATCGTGCATCAGACCCTGAAACCTTCCTTGTTTGCAAGCAGACTCAGAGAAGCATACGCATTTAGGATCTCTGGCCATGTGAGATGACCAGAGGATAATTTACACCCTATTTGGTATTCTTCATACCATAGGAGGAATTTTCTCCACACAGGAACCTCTGCCAAACACTCCATAAAAATGTGTTTTGCCATCTCCTCCCCTCAGCATACCTTACAGGCATACAGAAGGTCATTCTCCTTATGCTTACTCCACTTGTGTAAAGTCACCCCAGTGACCAATATGTTTCTGTGAGTTGGAAGAAAAGTTCTGAATTGGTACAGACATTATCCTTTAACCCTCCTCCCCCACAGGCCCATCAGGCTAGGTCGCATTTTGCAAGTGATCCGGGACAGGTACGTCAAGCATAACTCTCTGTCTTGTAACTTCCAGAATTTGGCGTTTGTAGGCTCTGGGAGGTAGACGCCACCAACTCCCATTTTTAGACAGTCCCAAAGGACGAAGGGGCTTTCCCATCTGGGGTATATCCAGCCTCCTCTTCCTCACAGGAACACCCGCCAATCCTGCTCACCACGACCTTCTGAACCGGCTTCCCTAGCCTCTAATGCAACCAGAGAGGATTTGCTTCCCTCCAGCAATAAGGAATTACAGTTGCTTCTTAAATCCCATGCCTTCCTTACCAGTACCCTTGGAGGCACTGGTAACATTATCAGCTGCTTCCACCCTAAGCACCCTTCGGCCATTGCCATCAAGGAGGTCCCCCAGTGAACCGCCCCATCAAAGTGCTTGAAGGCTTTGAGCAGAAGAGGTTCCATCCCCAGTTCCCAAGCTCCTCCAAAAGGAATTTCCAGTATCCTTTCAATGGTCCACTCTCCACCCTCCAATCTACCCTTGTTGCTTGTCCAAGCTTTAAAGTAATCCTTCTAATAGCCTGGTAGGTTTCCCACGTTTGGAATGGCCCCTTGATTTATGCCCCAGCTGACACCAAGATTTTTGTTTTTGCCCTTTCAAGCCTTAGAAAGGTTGTTCTCCGCTATTGGAGCACAACAAATAGGATTTCCCTCTCGAGAGACGCATGCAATCTACTTCAGCTGAAGTGCTTTGATCATACTACCAACGTTAATCAGATCGCTGCCCCCTTCTTCACCACTGACACAAGTTAGAGTAACTGGTTTTAAATGCCCGCCCCTGCCAGATAAACTGGATTACTGAACTCTGTATTCTTTCAATGAAAAATTCCAGCGGTAAAACAAATCTAGCAATGTACCATAATCTGGAAATAATGAAAGTGTTCATGACAACGGCCCTGCCCCTGTAAGATAGATTGAGCCAATGTCACTTCCAAGCCGCTTTTAACAAGGTCCGCTTCAAGTTTAAGCCAAATTTTGTGCGGTAACTTACAACCAGGGATGGGACACCCAAGTCACAGAAACTTCTCTCCTGTTGCCATCCAGGGAATGAGCTTTTTAATGCCACATCCAAAGTTACCGTTCTTCCAATGCTCCAAGACTTGTATTTTTATAGATCGACCTTTGCGTTGCTTGCGTTTTGGTACATCTTTAGAATTCTCATCATCACCATTTCCTCCTCAGAGAAAACATACATCTACGTATCATCTGAAAACATCAAGTGGGATTACTCCTCGCCGTTAATGGTAAGTTTCCTCATGGTCAATTTTCTGGGAGCCACTGAAAGGTTTCTATTGCAAGAACAAACAACAAGGGATGATAGAGTGTCTCCCTGACGCACGTCCCTACACACCTTTAAATTGTGGGAGAGGACCCCATTGATGTTGGCAACCAATAAGCTTCCCCATAAATCGCTAAGCAGTTTAATAAGCGCCCTTTGATTACAACCCTACTTAATACTTTATAAAGAAACTCATGATTCAGCTAATCATACGCCTTCTCTTAATCAAGAAACAGTAGCACCCCCTCTGGTAATAATGTTTACTTTCCCACTCTTCTATCAGGTGAAGCAGCAATAAATTGTCAATAATTGAGCTTCTTGGGATAAACCCATTCTGCTCTTTCCTGACAACGTCCGCCACGACCCCCTTTAGCTAACTGGTTAGGATCTTCATTGAGATCTTATAGTCAACGTTAATCAGAGTCAAAGGCAGATAAGTTCCCCATGAGGGAAGTAACTTCCTTCTTGTACAACACTACCACCACGCCTTTTTAATGCTGGTTTGATTGTACCAGAGGCTAGGAGTTGATTGTAGAGCTCAGCAAGCATTTCAGGCATCTATTCCCAAAACAACTTGTAGGGCTTAGTATCAACCTATTTTCCAAGGAGCCTTGATATTATTACCATTGTGGATGGTGTCTGACACCTCTGACTTGCGGATCTTACTACATAGTTGCTGCTGAGTCTCCTTTGGCAGTACCCCCAGTCCACTTGTGATTACTTTGGATGCCTCCAGGTCATTCTCTGAGGGGCCATAAAGGTCCTCATAGTAGAACTTGGCCTCTTTAGTTATGCGAGCTGCATCCTTTACCTCTCCTCCCTTATCACAGAGTGACAAGATCCTTGCCAACGGTCTGAATGCCCCTACTTTCTTGCGGATTAGGGCCACATTGCTATTGGAGTCCTCATCCCACCTAGATTTCCTTTGTTTGAGGTGATCCATCAATAAGGGCTCATCAATTTCGCATACAATTCAGCTTTGGCCGTGTAGGCAGATGCCCCATGACCGCATCCTGCTTTCAGGTACTCATGAAGCTCCTCTACAAGGTTTCATACCTTGAACGCATGGCCCCTAGCTGCCTCCCAAAGATCTCATATGCCATCTTGAGATCAGCCTTCATCCGCAGCCATTTTATTGGCGCATCTAACTTCCCCTCAATATGGATTCTCCACCATCTCACCTTCTTCCTCATGATCTCCTGGTGCGGTCTACACTTCAGGATCTCAGGGTTCAGTCTCCAGATCACTTTCCCCGCAGAAGCAGCCTGAGGTTCACTGATCTGCAGTTTTAGAGGCATGTGGTCTTAAGCACCTGGATCCTTTATTTTTAAGGATCAACTTGCAGCGACTCAGGAGATGCTGGGGCACTAATAATGTCAATATGGAAGAAATGATCCTCTTGTACATGATTCCACCCAGTCTCCTCTTCCTCACCACAGCCCGCTCCCCACACATCCAGTAGGGTAAAGTCGATCATCAAACTTGCCAACTTGTGGGATCCAGTATCAGAACTTCAGTTTACTGAAGCCCCAATCCTGTCATCCCTAAAACAGACACAGTCCATGTCTCCCCCCAGCACTAATGACACCCTGATACATTCCTCCTGGATCCTCAGGCCAACTCTCTGGAAGAAGGCCTCTCTTCTAGACCCATAATTGGGCGCATATAAACCAATAAACCAAAATGATTCCTCTCCAAAAAATGACATTACCGCCACTGCTCTTCTAGTAACCAATACCCTTTTGTCCAACACCTTAACCTTTCCGCCCACCAGACCAAAATACCCCATTTGGTTTCTCCCCTACCTCTTTTTTCTCCCCTAAGGGCGAGTCCAGTTTGGTTGATCCATCAAATAAGAGTAAAATAATTGCTTTATAAGGAATTGGTAAGGCCAATTCTCTTATTTTCCAGGTTTGGACTTAATCTCAGTGAGGAAGCCAATAACAACCCCATGTTGTTGAAACTTGAGTTTCACTCGCTGCTGCTGCCTGAGGACATTTAAATCTTGCGCTTTAGCAAATTCAACCCTGATTGCAATAGGTTAAAGTCAGAAGTGGCTTTAGTGTTAGGATATGTGGTCCTCATCCTCTTCCACCTCAGCTGGTTGGCAGGACCACCTTTTTCCTCACCTTTCCAGTACTACTCTGAGCTAGGGGTAAAGTATGTATGGTCACAGCTCCCAAAATCTTGCCATTACTAGGGTCCTGACAGACACCTCCGCTTTGGTTGGAGGTATTGTGTTAGAAGGCACTGGCCCACTATTGCTAGCAAGCAGCACCCCCCTCTCCTCTGCCTCTTCCCCTGTAGGCCTCGCGTGCTCTAACCCGCCCACATCTATTGCAGTAGCACGCCACTTACTCAATTGAGTAATGGGGAGAACCTCATCCATTTCTGAGTCATGCTGTCCCATAATGTCCTTTGCAGTACGGGCCAAAACGTCACAAAGCTCGATTTGGAGTCTAACAGCTTCCCGAGCCTTCTAAGTCCACTTTGACTCCTTGTTTACCTTTCTGGAACCTTTCAGCACCTCAGTCACTACCTTCAAATTGGCGTTGTCAGCCGCCGCCATCTTCTTTGTCTTGGCTGACAACTCAGCTAGCTTCTCCAAAGCCTTCAGAGCCAGCTTCTCTTTCTCTGAGGGCACCACAAGTTGCACCCCCTCTCTAGGCCATCAGGTTTGGCCACTGCCACAGGAGGTTTAGCTGAGGATATTTAGCTCTGACGTGCCCCTTCATGCCATGTAAATAGCACCTGTCCAGAGGCACCACAGGGACACTCCAGGTCCCCGCAGTAACTGAAAGAGGCAACTCCTCATATGACTTTGAAAGTTCAACTTCTAAAGCCCAGTCCTCAGAGCCTATGGTGATTTTTTTCAAGCTACCATTCTTCTGCTTCTAGCTCTTTACCAGCTTGTTCTCATTAAAGGAGATCACTCTGCCAAAGCCTTGCAACTGAGACATCATGGCCCCTATAGTGACAACAGGTGTTAGTCCCTCAGAATGAACCTTACATCTCAGTGCTAATGTTAAGACATATGGCCTCCTTGTTCTTGGTGCTTAAACCGGCAGCCAAAACCTGTTCCATTTGAAGCTTATACTGAAAAAAGTAAGTTTTGATCCAAGAGCCAAACGTGAAATATGGAGTGGGGCGAACCCGCACACCTCAAACACACATCCTATGAGCATTTTCTTAGACCACCCAGTCTTCACTTCCACAGCGTGAACCCAATTGAGGCCCTCCACCATGCTCACTATCAAATCTTTTGAGGGGCCAGAGGTCCCTTCTTTAAAAAGATTGGTTCTGACCCCAAATCCACTAGTGGCTACCACTTCAAAGAAGACTGGAGCCTTCTGTGCAGCAGGGGCTACCCTCGTTGTTGATTTGTTAATAGAGTTGGTCTCTTCAGTCTGTTTTTGTAACAAAGTTTGCTTTCCGGGCTCCTTTTGTGAAGAAACCATTGTGGCCCTTTTAGTTCAGTCTATTAATTTTTTACGTGAGTGCTCTCTCCTTTTACTGCGCCAGTGTAAGCCCATTAAAGCTACTGGCTGCTATCCAGGTTTCAGGCCAACCTAGAAAACCACAGTGATTATTGTAGACAGGTGTGCCAAAGCCCAGCTAAATAAGAATGCCCCACACTTGTCACTGAGACCTGCTTTTGTAACGCCCCGCCTTATAAGAAATGTAGCGTGATAGATAATATTCCCAACTCTTTCCTCCCCCTTCTTGGCCATATCCCCCCCAAAGAAGAGTGTAAGCACCCGAAAGAAGAGGTTGAATCACAGTCATTAGCTTCCATCCACACCTCTTCCATGCCATGACAGGACCCTACTGTGGTGCCACTCTGGGTTCTAGTGTCGGCTACTCACCCATTTCTTCAAGGACTTTATTTAGTCACACCATGAGAAGGCTAGCTTACCCTACCTAGCTCCCACGCCCAGCTTCTTGAATTTATAAAGATGCATCAAGTTTTAGTTGAGACAATTGCAAGGCCATTTTTGGACATTTGCTAGTAGATCAACGAAATTTAACAGCATATGGCCCAGATCAACACTGGATTAATCCAAAAATGAAGGTTAACTTTTTCAGTGAATGTTCCGTGCAGCTACTGACATGGACTAGTGAGTGGAGCATTTTGTCTAATCTCATTACTGCGTCTCTGAGAATTACCAAACACTGATTCCCAAATCACCGCCTTAGCCGCCTGGATTCAGCAGTTGACTGAACAAACTGCTATGCCGCCAATCCAGATAGTTATTATTTTAAAAGGACCCAGTGAAAGTGGACCTAGTGGTAAGGAAGGCGAACAAGGGCCCCCTGGGCCTGAAGGTCCCTGTGGTCCTCCTGGGTCCTCTCCACCTAATGGGCCTTTGTTTGTTGAAAGCCACGAATCCCAGATTAAGGCTTTTGAATGACAACTATTACTGGTGGCCTAAGGAGCAGAGATGACTATTGAAGGGGATCATCTTGATGTGGATCTAACCTTTGTCTCCTTGTATTATAATCATTTGAAAGAAACCGCAACATTCCTACCTGATTGAATCCCAGACCCAAGTGAACCGCCAAATTGATTGGATAAATGCTAAGCTTCAAACTGTTGAGGTTAAACAAGATACACTCTCCACTCAATCGGCCATTCAATCCGCTGAGTTTGATGAGTAACATCAACTTCTAGACACCAAGGCTCCACTTACTCATTTAAATGTCTGTTGCACTGCTCTCCAGGATGATACAGATGAATTTCTTCACCAATTTGATAAGGCTCTTCCTCATACTGATATAAGTAACATAGACCACTGAAATTGAGCGACTAACTAATATAGCATCCACGTCCTCTCCAAACCTGTTGAATATTTTAAACCCAACTTTAAGCAAAGTACATTCCCAGGACTGAAAACATTCAGTTTTATCACTTTATGTATGAGGGTGTAATGCAACCATCTAAAGATTGTCAGAAATGTCAACACTACCAAACCTGTCTGGATGGTAAAGCTTGTAAAGTTATGATGCCATACTTCAAGACGTGTACCAAATTGTTATAAAGGATGCACTTATTAAAGACATTAATAGTGGCCTCTCCCTTTCTAACCACAAACAGGCTTTTATGGGAATCTGACCAAAATGTGGAGAAACCAACATTAAATTTACCAAACGGTTTTATCATGAAGCTTGGCCTTTGCATCCTGTGATTAAATTATACTAGATGTTGCCAGTGCCGCCATCATTTCGGCTTATCATCACATTATCAATCTTGTACTATACTTCCAGAATGCTAAGAAGATGTTTAAGTCTATACTCAATATCAAAGAATATATAGTAGAGTTGTTGGAGCTGGAAGTGTGTCAAACATCTACTAAAGGGAACAGACCTCACATTCATGCAGTCAGTTGATTCCATAGATCTTACCCCTTTGCAATCCTTGTTTTTATCGTGTAATCTTTGCCCATCAAGAAACCTCTTTTTGGAAGAACCAGTCCAATGAGTTGGTAAAATTGGTGTCAGGATTTCTACCCAACTTAGAGATTCAGATGATGTATATATGGGAATCAAACCCGATCAATCAAATAGCTGAAACCATAATTGATGATAATCCCTTACAAATTTCCAACCCTCTAAACATTGTGGACAATCCCCAACTAATGCAATCACATATTAAACGCACAAAATCACTATTTTGGGGTTAAAACCTAATCTTTGTGGCGAGAAAATCCTATTTGTTTGAGATACTAAGCCTGCTTCAGAATCCCCCATTTGTAACAGCTATAGATCTTATCTGGACCACTTGGAATTAGACCAGGTAATCACCCTGATCTCCTTTATACTTCCAATTCTAAGCAAATAAAGAGTACTCTCTTTTTGCCACATTTAAGATTAAATTGGCCTACAATAAAATACTTAGAGACGAAATAATAGTAGGATCTACAAGTCCAGGGACATTAACCTGAATAAAGACTTTACTGAAATTTAAGGAAATTTAGTAAAAATCTGGTACCCATGAACTTCAGTTTTCCTGGACTATAAATTAAAAAAGATACAAGTGTTCTAAACCCTTGGTCATGAAAACTGGTGCTCCCTGCCATGATTACCTGAGTTCACGGTGCAACTATTATACTATGAGCAATAGCAAACTGGCATTAGATCACTCTCTGGATAAAGAACGCCTTATCTTTGAGGCGAAATTGCCCGCTATGATACATTGAATGGAACAAAGAATTCTTTCCATTGAGCAACTTCAACTTAAACTTCGTGATGCAACTACTGATCTAAATAGCAAAATTCAGAAGTTAACGCTTCTTGTTGCCACCAAATAGGCCCTTTATGCCGCCCATGAGTGGGCAGATTCAATAATTGAAGCTATTAATAACTTAAAAAGGCATATGGGCGCTCTCCACCCTCACATCTCCAAGCAATAGCAATTCCTCTTTGTGCTAAACTGAACCCCCAGTGTTCATTCATGTCATTTGGCTATTAACCCTCCCCCAGTGGCACGTTCAACCCGTTGTTCAAAGAAAATTACGTTCCAGGTGAAGGGGCATCTTCTCTTTCTTGTTTTGTTATGAAAGTGCCATGGATGAAGCTAATAACACCCAATGGCTCAGACACCTAGCTAACTATCTTATTCGCGTAGCTTGAGACATTATTGTACCTCATCTAATGCATTATCAGACTTGGGATGCCGCAAGTACTGCCTTGCTTTAGGAATTTGGGAGTGACCTAACTCTATCCAACCAAAAGAAAAGATTTATTGTCATAAGCCTTAATTGGTTAGAAACTGTCACTGACTTTGATCGCCGTTTTTACCTTGAGGCTCAAAAATTGGTTGCCAGTAACGTTTTACTTTAGATGATGCTATTTTTTTTTAGTACTAGATGGTCCCACTTTAGATGATGCTATCATAGCTTCGTTTTTGGCTTTTAAAAATATGCCTGATAAACTACTTTATATTAAAGCGTTGAAGTCTAACTGGAAGTCTCTCCTCCATATCAAAAAAGCTATTTAGGAGATTTCAGCTGATCTTATCAAACCCACTGGGTTCTCTCGTTTTAATAATAATAAGCCTCAACCCCAAGTGCTAGTGGTTACACCCCCCAAGTCGCCTACCCCCAAAATAATCCTGCACTTTTTGCAAAAAAAACAACCATATGGTAGACACTTGTCACATCTTTCTACGTAGGTCAGCAAAAGACCAGTCAGTATAGGGCAGGAGGCTCCCTATGCTGACAACAATCAAGTGGCTCAAGACCTTTTATTAGCTCTAATCCTAAACCCAGCACCTCAGAATGCTTTGTGTTAGCGGCGCCTGCGAAGTTGACGTACCCCTTTCTATCCAAGGATATAAAGATCTTCGGCTTTCCTAATTTTATGTTGTTCAGTTACCAAACAACTTCTTGGAGGTCAGTTCCTCTATAGAAAGCCAAGCGCTAGAAGACAAAACATTTAAAAAAGCAAACAGCCCCAAGCTTGTCTTTGGCAAAATCCTCCGCTTGCTTCACTAAAGATACCCCCATGAAATTTTACTAGCTGTTAATGCTCTGTTCAACTCTTTGGTGGTTTGAGTAGAGGTAGTCAATCATAAGGTTAAAGTCTTAGCGATAATTGATACCAGCTCTTTGATTAATGTTTTATCCTCTCAACTTATCCAAAAAAATAAAATTAGCTATAGACTTGATTCATGATACTGAATATAGGACAGCTGGTAGTCAGATGACTAAAGCAATTGGGGCATATTATGACTTACCTCTTTAATCTGAAAAGCTTCAATTACTGCCCACTCTATTGCATTAGAAAACAATAATTACAAGTTGCATATTGGAGTCCAAATGATGTGGGTTTTTAATTGCAAAAAAAGCATTAAGAAAAGTACCTTTCACTATTAGGGTATAAGATCACGTTGTTTTTACTCCCAGTCAAGAGTAAAGGAGCCCCCAAAAAACAAATTTGCCTCCTTTAATATCCTTTCTCCATTTGTAAAGTAAAATCCAAATCTTAAAAGAAAAAAATAAGTAACCCCCTGAGGCTGTGGATGCCAAAGATGGGACCCCTCTGTACGCCCCCATCTTATTACAATATTCTCTAACTCACAAGTGATTGTGGGTATGGGGATCAAGATTATTACCCCTCCTAATAAAATTTTGGTGCTAAGTGGACACCCAAACCCTTCAATTATAGTGGCGTTGACCTGCCCAGAAATTTTGGATCCTGCCTACAAGAGATCTCTCAATTATTTGGGAATCTAACAAATAAACCCTACAAGTCCCTCGGCATTCCCCTATTGCTTATGTAAAATTATGTCCTGTTGAGAATTTCAACAATGTGAGTTGTTTTGACTCTTTCTAATTTGGGATTCGATCCCTTACCCACCATAGCTCTGGTTGAAAGTAGAGTTTGGGATAATCTCACCCCTAACGAACGCCAGAACGTCAAAAACATCCTTGAGGGTATGACAATATTTTTTTCCTCAAGACCAAGTGACTATGGAAAAATGTTTGGGGTAATTCATTAAATTGATACTGAGGCTCACCCTCTATTCAAATCCTGGCCATACCAAAAATCCAGAGTTGAGGAAGCTTTAGTGGCCCTAATGCTACAGCAACTGTTGGAAGCTGGGTTACTTATGTCTTCTAAAAGCCGTGGGCTTCCTAATCTTATTAATTTGGATAAAGGATGGTGGCCACCTTGTTATCATGGATTATCGCCACCTCAATTCAATCACAAAAAAAGATAGCTATCCATTGCCGCATATAGATGACTCCTTATGCTTGATGACAGGTCTCCCCTATTTTACTGCTGTGGATCTCACCAGCAGGTACTGGTAAGTCAATTTATTGCCGGAGGATCAGGAAAAATGTGCCCTTATCTCAAGTGAAGGATTGTCCAATTTCCCTTTAATGTCGCAGGGGTTGTGTAACGCCCCTGCTACCTTCCAATGTGCCATGGACGAACTTTTAGGTAATTTAAAACGGTCTTTTGTGTTAGTTTATCTCAATGATATTAACATTTTTGCGAACCTTTACTAAAGATATAGATCATCTCAGGCAAGATTACCAGCAGTTATGGTAAGCTTCGCTAGAACAAAAGCCTTAAAAATGCTCCTTCTTAAAGAATGAAATGTATTTTTAGGTCATAATGTAGGGAAAGGCGGAATATCCCTGATGGACAACAAGGTCTGGTCATTTCCAAAATGTCCCCCTAAATCCCTACAAGATGTACAAGTTTTTTGAGGATGGTGGGATATTATTGCCAGTTCTTCCCCGATTTGCTGACCTCTGAGCCTCTATTATATATACTGAAGAGAGATACCCTTCCAGTGGAAAGAAGAACAACAGCAGGCCTTTGGCCTGCTACACGTCTCTCTTCCACTCTTCAGTACTTATACATCCTATTTTTGAGAAACCCTTTCTCCTCTTTACCAATGCTAGTGATATAGCCATTGAATCCATACTATCTCAGCATGAAAAAATCTTAGTAGATCATCATATCGCCTACTATAGCAAAATCTAACCAGAGCCAAACGCAACTATATTGTTATGTAACACAAATGCTTGGTGGTACTACTGACTGATAAACTTTTCTAACCTTATTTATATGAAAAAAAATTTCACCATATTTACAACATGCTTCCTTGGGAGGTAATGCAGCAATGGGACTATTGTGAGAATAAACCCGATGGGCATTAAAACTTCAAAACTATGAATTTTCCATTATTTATTGACCTGGGTTTCATCGTTTTGATTCCCTACCCCGTTTCCCCCTTTTTTTGGAACGTTGGTTGTTATATCCTAAAAATTAAATTTTGGGAAAAAATAACCCTAAACAAAAAAAAAAATTAAAAAAAAGATTGACGATATTAAGTAAAAAATTTCCAACTGTACAAACTTTTTATATAAACTGGTTCCCCTATGTACGATTTTGGCTCAATCTGACGTCATTTGGGGGAATTTGGCATTTTGCCCGGGGGAATCTGGAAAACCAAATTTGGGGTCAAGGCTCAATGCTAATCGGAAGGGCTTGCAACCCAGGATATAAAAATCCTTCTGGTATGAAAAGTAAATTTTTAAACCCAATATTCAGGGGTTTCCCAAACCCCTTTCCATACTATTGTACTGATTTGGGGACCTCTTCCTCAATTCAATGGTCATTGGTTCCTGCTTTGGGTGGGCATTTTAATGGATTGAAGCTGTATCACAAACTCCCTTTTCAAAACAACCCATTCTTATATACTTTGATTATCCCCCTTATGGGTTAACTTTTCTTTAATAAGGGTTTAAAACCCTTTCCCAATCATTGATGGTGTGATTTACCCTAACTGATAAAATCAACCAGTTTTTTTTCCTCCTAATCCAAAAACCAATTTAATGGTGACTGGCAAATGGTACCCCCCCCTCCCCCTCCAGAAAATGGCCACGACTGAACCTCTTCACTGGCCAAAATATGCCTGTGGTTTTGGCCTACAAAATAAGTTATCATGAATGAAGAGGACTTCCTTCCCCGTCTTTTTATGGAAGAAATACTCAGTTCCTTTAAAATGAGGGCTTTTTTCTCAACTTTTTGATCCCCAATTCTTCAAACATTGAATAAATAATCCAAATTCAAACTCTGCTTCTGAACTTATCAGTCAAACTGTAGGAAAAAAATCAAATTAATGACAAAAATGCCCCTGAACTCTTATGGGTGACCTGCCTTTTTTCCCCCTTGTGGGGCGTAAAAAATTGGGCACCAATTTGGGGCCCCACAAATCATATATAGGGGGGGCAACAAACCTCAAATTTAGAGGTCATTCAAGGGGCTGGAAATTTTTACATTGTCATTTTCTTTTTGTTTTCCCCTCTGGAAGTTTTAATTCACTTTCCCAAAGGGCGTTTAATCTCAAATTTCACTGGGCGGTTCTCCAAAAATTTAAAATTAAATGAAAATACAGGCTTTAAATTGACTATCTTTTATTATCAAAAAAAGGGGAAAATTTAACTTTTAAAATGCTTTAAAATATCAGGCAAATTAATCTCTGCTGATTGAATTTTTAATCAATTGATCAGTTAGTGATCGTTAACCATAGATTGCTATATTGCTCGCTCCTTCTGATGATGTTGGGGAAAAAGATGAATGAATTTTTTGGGGAATGAGAATTTGGTGAAAAACCTTCCCCTCAAATTCTTTGGGGGGGGATTACAAAAACCTAGGTTTATTAAATTTTATTATACCCGTATCAATATGAAAAATCAAAAACTCTAACCCTTTTTGAAATATAACTCTTCAGGGGCCCAA
>JAKSZP010004951.1:0-15438 GCA_022478985.1 Massospora cicadina
TTTATTTTGAGGTAATCTGATGAGGAATATATATTAGCAAAGCTAAAAGCAAAAATTAATATAAACTAATCAAATCAAACCAAAACGCCTAAAATAAGTGGATTGGAAGACAAACACCAAATCAAATCAGCCAAATAAGTGGGGCAGCGGAAATCTGATTATCTGACCATGGTGAAGGGGGGAAATAGGGGTTCATCCTTAGCAGCGGCTTCCTCAACCCAGATTAGGTATGGTCCATGGTAGAGAGAGGGCGTCAGAGCATTGGCGGAATGTGATTTGAAGTCACTGATGATTGGTATTTCATGAAAATTTCTGGCAAAAAATGGCGCTGATATACTTTATCTAAAGCTTTTTCAGCTTTAATATGGGCGTTAAAAGTTTGATAAACTTGGTGATATTGTTGCGCGTAATCTTAAATTTAGGATTTTGTGCTAACACTGCCACATTCTGGATAATGTCCTTGGTGGCTTTGTGCAATTATTTCATTGTAATCTTGCTTTGTTGAGTGAAAGTAGGAGATAATAAAAGAAATAATACCTCATGTGACATCGCCACTGATTTGGTGGCAGCTTTGAGGAGGAGATGACAATCTGGCTGCCAGCTGCCCAACAGCAAGCTGGCAGTCACTGCAGAATGGTTCAGCATTTGACAGTGATACATATAAACGATCAGGAAACTTGGCACCCTGGCTTTGATTAATAAACTGCTCAAGCTATAGATAGGGTTCTACAATAAAACACCTGATTACTTAATTTCAGCCAATAAGCACCAAGAGTTCTGGCTGAACTGAATTGGGGAATCGGCTTATGACTGAGGATTGTTTGCTTTGGTGGAAGCATGAGGGCACTGTTGTCCAAACCTGTTCATGATTAGTGGGAGCATCTAAGGACAATGGGTGGTAGAGAGCCTGATTTGTTGTTGGACTTGGCTTAAATTGCAGGCTTTGAGGGAGGAAAGTAAGATATAACCCCTCAATGCAAAAATTGTGGGGTTGGTGGTGGAATGGATTCAGCGGATGAGGGTTCTAATCTTGCAGAAGCATCCAGGGATGGGAATCTACGTATGAGTGGTTCAACTTGAAACAGTACAGATAGCTAGTCCATCCTCCTGTGACAAGGCTCAGACTGGTTTGGTCATATAAGAGTGGATGATGGCACTGGGAGGTTTTCTTAAAGATTTTTGTATTAAAATCAGGGCTAATTGTGGCAAACGCTCAAGGCCCAGTGAGGCATGTGGCCCATTTGGGACCACAAATTGTAGAGTGTGGTTGGAGCCTTAGGCTGCCAAACCTTCCATCAGATTCTGATGGAGCATCTTAGGTGGAGGTGTGTGGGAAAACCAGAGAACTGAACCATTAAAGTGGTGTCCGCTGGGAGTTGGGTTTAAGTGGTAGGAATAGGGTACTCTGGAAACTCAGGGGCACAGTTGCCCCCGTGGTGGCATCAACTTCACAAGTGAATCAAGTTCAGATTACCTCTTGTTATGGCAGAAGTCAATATAGCCAGTAGTTGCATCCGTACCTGAGCTATTACAATTATTTTTATAATTATATAGGAATAACTTCTCATAGTCAACCCAAAGGCTGAACACATATTGCTCTGTGGAGTATCAGGGGACAACAGGGCTTTACTAGGTATGAGCGAGGTGGGCATCAAGATCCTTGGGAAGATTGAATTGACCTAAGGTATTGGTGGGGCTGAATGAACCAGACTGAGCACTTTTCCCACTGGATGGAAAATGATGGAGTGAGTTTTGTCGCTGCACCACATTGGAGCATCTGATGGAGAATATGAGGAAATTGGGTAGGATTAATGGGTTGATAGAAAAGTTTTACTTTCTTTATTATATTTAAATTTGCTCAGAAAGTAATGCTAGGAGAAAATATAATCCACTTTTTTGTAAGTCCATATGTTTAATAACTGTTTAATAAATGTAAGCTAAGGGGGTGGAAGGTGAGTTGGTAAGGGCATACAGCTACCAACCTGAAGGTTGCGGGTTCGATTCCCACCCTTCGCACATTGATCAGGGTGCCAGCCAAAGGAAGCTATTGGCGGTTAGTAGGTCTAATAACATGAAAACCTTACCCATGGCGTAACCAGAAAAATTTGAGTCTTAATCTGGAGGTGGAAAACCTTTCTTTGATGGAGTTAACCCAGTTCAGGTTTCATGTCATTTCTTTCTTTAGGTAATGTCTGTCCCCTGGTCATTTTGCCTCAGTTAAATAAATGTAAGCTACTAATTTTAGTAACAAACCTAATTACTTATTGTTATATTGCTTTTAGTGTATGGAGCTAAAATTTTGAGGTTATAGCCTATAGTCATGATATTCTAAAATTGTTTGAGGTGGGTCGACCTTACAAATATACCACACCAAGAAAGTTTTCTAGCCAGTACAAGTTTTGAACTCAAAACCTGCACTAGGGGTGGAAGCAGTTTTACCCACTCAGCTAACCACCCTTAGTCATGATATTCTATGTAAGTCAGTAATTATATGCCAACATAAGTGTCAGTTGTTTACATCTATAGTACCTTTAGTATGATATCCATCACTGTGCATATATCTATTTAAGATTCAACAGAGAAGTAGAACCTTACAGTTAAAATTCAAAAAATCGTGAATACTGATTAAGCAATAGCAATAATTATACTTGAAATTGACTTTTATGCAACAAAAGTTAAAAGTTAATCTTTTTCATTAGATCAAGTTTTCGCTCAAATTGCATTATCAAGGAGGGCATCAATCTACATATTATTAACTTAACTCATATCCAATATTTAGATATTACTATGTGCATAAATAAATAAACTTTTCTAAGAAGTCAAAGGACTAGATGTCATAAAGTTTATTTATATGAGGTGGGCTGACCTGAGAAAAATACTGCACAAATTAATAAGGAGATGAGAAATATAAAAACACTTGGAAAGGAGGGTAATACCTGGTAATCCTCCACTAACAGCATTCTGATAGGCCAGAAAGTCCATGGACCATCTTTCTATAAGCTGTCTTTTTTGAGGTTGTTTATTTTCATTTGACCAGACCTCTTTGAGATTATAAATTTCATACTTTTATAATAACTATTAAGCGTTGTAGTTTGATGTTGGGATTTTGGCCACATTTCCATCCATATAGATTACCATAGGTCGCTAAGAGAATAATTCCCTATGGCGAATAAATTGGATATAGGTTGACCCCAATTTCAGGTTAATAATGTTTGGGGGATATTAGGTGATTTTTCAGGATTGAATTAATTGAGGATCAATCCATATGAATGGTTAAGTTCTCGTCAGGCAGAGTTGCCAACAAAATGAGGGTATCTAATAGTTGATTGATGATTAATTATCAGATGTACTAATTGGGATCCGTCAGTTTTCATCACCAACAATTTGGAATTTAAGGAGCAAGTTGCGAGGCAAGTGATGCCACCTGCAACTAGCAAATTGATCAGTTGGTTTGTTACCTGCCATAATGGGTAACAAGTTCCATTATCTAAAGAGGTTGCTTGCCAAATATGGTTTGTTCGCTGGGATCAAGTGGAAAAGGTTAGGGACACGTTTTCTGACTCTTTCTATTTTAGGTCTCAAGGATGTCTGATGAAGGAATACTAACCAGATGGAGAAGACCATTTCAGGTAATATGATGAAGGGAAATTCAACAGCAATGGCTGCCATTTCATGGTAAGGTGCCAAATGAGGGTTGGGCACCAAAATCCCTCTATAAAATCCCCCTGATAACTCACAATAAAAAGAAGAGAAGGAGTAGATAGCAGATAAATTATTGGTTTTAATTCTATTCATCTTTAGGAAATTATTGCTGTGTGCTAAAATTGAAGACTCTTTTGTTAGATAAAGAGTATGTATTAAGGATCCTTAGAAGAGAAGCTGAGCTTAGATGGGAATTGCTTCTGACTTTGTGTATCAGAGGAAAGGCCATAAGCTTAGGATCTGAGTGTGGATCAAGAAAGCCGGATAAGGGTATAAATCCCTACTGAAGACATTGGTATTATTGCAAGGAGAAATATAGGTCAATCATTGGACCAGAGTTGGTTATCTATTCAACTACAGATAATAGTCTTCATACTATTATTAAATGGCTACCATATATTATCAGACAACTCAAAGCGTGCAGAAATCAAACCTGTGCAGTTATCGATTTAGGGGCTATTGGTCTTGAACAATAAAGGAAAACCCTTAAATTTTAACACTTATGCTCACTATAGGGGGTAGTTGAGTAAGATACACCAGTATAAGATGTCATAAAAGGACGAGTTAAGAAAACACTGTATGGAATTGGAAACTGTTAACAAGAACGCCTTGAATTCTGTGGATCATCAGTAATTTGCTGCCTTGGAGGAGAAAGTTACCTAGATCAAGGAAGGAGTCAAAGATAACTAATTTTGGCAATTTGTTGCTAGGAAAAGTTACGTCATTAAAGAAAAGACAAGGAGATCTAGTTTGAGAAGTTTTAATTTTTGAAAACTGAACATAAAGCAGATCACGTTTGATTATGGGCATTCAGCGCAGGTATAGAGCGTCTGATGAAGCAAGTGAAAGAGTTGAGGACTCATAAATGTGATTGTGAGCCCTATGTGGCGACTGACGCCAAAGAAAGGACCCCAAGAATTCCATTTAGGAATTCAACTATTCCACGAATTTTCTGATTTCCTCCACAGTCATTTTGGAGATGACTCCCAAAATCATACCTAAAGTCAGTCAAGTAGCAAAACTAAAGGTGGTAGCTAGAGAGACTTTGGAGGATTCTAGAGCTATGCTAATATTACCCACATTCCATCAGGATGATGCCCCTGCATTTTTCTGACTATTTGGCATGACATTGATTGGTACAGCTTTGTCAAAAAGCTTTGACGGTGATGACTTGTTTGGACACCATTTGTCAGAACTTAATGTTACCCCATCTAGAGGGGGACAGCTGGTAATACTTGGAGGCCAAGGCGGCCAATATGAAGATTTTTTTGGAAGTCACATGCATAAATAAAAGCGTAAACATGAATTCATAGGTATCTAATTCCAGAAGATGAATCTTTAGCGAGTTTCACTGATTAATTCTTCCAAGAGTTGCAGAAATTAATCATAGCGAAAGTACTGGATGAATTTGTTGCACAAATCACATTACAAGTGGCCCTTCAGCCCAATCATGATTTACATCAGATGATGGCTTCTGTGTTCACAATTGAGATTACCACCATTCAAATGGTGGATCATTTGAAGATATTAGGAGCTCCATTTTATGCCCCTAATAGAACTTTCAAACTGGTTCCAGTGAAAAATTTGAATCCTATGAAGGGGACTGAGAGTACAAAGGAGCCCAATAATTGAACCATGCCTGGAAATAAGCCTGAGGAGTTCAAGCGATTGATAAGAAATATAAACGCTGTTATCAATGTGGAGGAAAAGGACACTTCGCTATTCAATGCAAGAAGCTTAAGAAACAGATCAATGTAGTCCAGGAAAGAGTTCAAACCTGCACAGGAGTCGGGAAAAGGTTCCACAGCCTAAATGGGAAACAGTCTAGAGCTTTGGATAAACCTGTCCCCTGATATTTTGCATGAAAAATTGATGTTAGTGATCTATTCATCAATGATGATGCGCAGGATCAACTGTATTAAGTGGTTAATTTGGATTTTAATGCAGTAACCAGATCTGGAGTGAAGGGGATAGACCCTTAAATAATAAAGGAAGTTGCTCATACATATGCGTGACAACTAGTTGACAAGATTTGAGCTGCAGAGAATACAGAAGAATTTACTGGGGTAAAAATTAGATGAGGCAAACCTGTCTATTCCCCTTATGCAATTAAGGAATCATTTCCTGATCTATCAGTGCAAATTATTCACACCCTTGATTTGGCAAATAACGCCGCTATACACTCAGTAAATACTTTTTTAAAGTAATCTGAGTGTACAAATATTAATATACTGGTTAATTGAGTATGGGTGCAGGTGATAGCTGACAGAGGATCCACTATCATTATTAGCTCAACCAAACTGGTGAGATGAGATTATCGCCTGATTTAGAGCACAAGAAAGAATATGGGACAGCTGGTCTGAATACCACCATCTCCTGTGGAGCGTATAGCACGTTGTTACTCTGATTAAGATCTTTAGTGGTATCCGCCCCAGCAATAGTTTTGGCCAACCAAATCTATGATATTCTGATTGGGATGGATTCTATGGAAGTATGGAGTTAAATGTAACTTTGAAGATAATACAATGACCATATGGGGTCAGACGTTAACTTTGGTTTATTAGAAAGATGGGAAGCTCCACTGACCAGTAGGAATAATTTTATCAAACTGGTCTACAATGACAGCATTGTCCTAATTCATTACCAATAAGTTAGCCAAAAGTGACAAAAAATGCTGATGGAAATTCTGGAAAATCGGGAATAATGCTGAAGACAAAGAGTTTGAGGTTCATACCTCTAGGATCACAGATCATAGTCAACACAGGATTGACATTAAAGACTCCTGGGCTGCTGTATGGTGAAATTGGAAGCCCCTGGAAGATGTCCAGAGTAGAGCCTTGAGTGGCTCCTGTATTAATTATGCCAGGCCAGGGAGAAATTTGAGTTTTCCTAGCGAGGTTTAGTGAAGTACTGATGAAGATTTAGAAGAATCAGATCATCAGTTTTGTTCATCAAATCCTGACAGCTGAATTGAGGAAGTTCCACAAAATTTTGGGGCCCTCAATGAAATGGGATTACCAGCAGGGTAACAGAAAGCATCAATTTATTGGTTGATTGAGAGCAACTAATTAATCTGATGGTGAGACAGCAGGAGGAGGTGCTCAAATTTTTGGCAAGTATAAGGAAGTATTCTCACAGGATGACAACGATTTGGGATGTGCAAAAAATTCAATCCACAAAGTTGACACCGGGGAAAATTGCCAATAAGGATGAGACCAATTTAACGGCCAAAGGCAGCCAAAGTAGTAGTGGAAGAAGAGATCAGTAAACTAGTGAAGCATGAGCTTCTATTCTGTTGTTGAGTCTCAAGGCGATTTCTATCCTGATTTTGAAGAAGAAGGAGAGCTCTATCAAATGGTTTATTATTATCAGAAGCTGAATAAGATAATAAATAGAATTTTTATCCACTACCACTAATCAATAATTCATTAGATCAGTTGGGATAAGCAAATAAATTCTCTGTGAAGGATCTGATATCTGGGTATTGGCAAATTTTTTTGCCAATGGAAGACCAGGAGAAAAGTGGTATTATCACCGCGCAGGGGCTGTATCAAACAAGGAGGATGCCCCAATGTCTATGTAATGCGCCTGTGACGTTTCAGAGGGCCATGGACGCCATCTTAAGCTACCTGAAGTTGTCATGCTTCCTGGTGTATTTGGACGATATAAATGTGTTCAGTAGGACATTTAATGACCATTTACACCACTTGGAAGAAGTCTTCAAGAGACTGACCGCAGCTAACCTGAAAATCAAGCTGATTAAGTGACAATTCTTCAAGAAAGAGTTGAAATCCTGGGATTCGTTATTAACTCTAGTGGACTGGAGCCACAAGTTCAGAAAACTAAGACATAGAGAGAATGGCTGTACCAAAAAGTTTCTGAGATATCCAAGTGTTCCTTGGTATGATCAGATAATATTTAAGAATCATATGAGATTTTGCAAAAATTTATGAGCCCCTCTTATTTTTACTGAAGGATATGTAAAAAGGATTCGTTTGAAATGAAAAGGCCCAGAGTTCATTTGATGAATCTCTCTGTTAACTGATAGATTCTCCAATATTGATTATCCAAATTTTGTTAGAGAATTTATAATACAGACTGGTGATTCATTAATGGCGATTGGCGCCATCTTGAGCCAAGCGGATGAATTTGGGGATGAACAACTGGTAGCATATGTGAGTCGGATGCTATCAGCAGCTGAGAGGAAGTACACCATTACAGTGCGTGAATGCCTTGTGGTAATTTATCCATGTAAACGGTTTTTTGGTGTACATTCATGGAACACGCTTTAAAGTGGTGATGGACCACTCCTTGTTGCGTTGGTTGCATAATTTGTAGGAACTGTTTCAGACAATTACAAGTCTGATGTATAGAAAAGAGTAGTCTGATGGTAAGTGATGAAAAATCGGCCAAAAAACCCGGCTGATTCCTAGTAGAACCCCTCAAATTGGGGTAACACTTTTAATAAAAATCGAGTAAGCAAAATGAGTTTGGGCGATAAGATTGCACCAAATCATTAGAAAAATTTGTAAAATTCATCAGAAGATCCTTTCCAGGTCACTTCCATTTTAGTACAGCCTACACCGCAGAGACCGGTCCCTTTTATAGGGTCAGAGGGGGTATAACCAAGTGCAAAGATTCACAGCCCACTGATTAGGTGAAATACATCAAAACCTTACTGCACAGACTGATTATACCTGCCATCCATTGGCCATCTTGTCAAATTAGAGTGAAGCTTCTGAGCTCTGATTTGTCAAACATCATTATTCCCCTGATTTTGATTTTTACTAACCATCTGAACTTTGAGCCTTGACATCTTAAACTAAGTATTGACTTATAAAGAAGGATATTACTTACTCCCTGGGACAACTAATTAAACTGTATAAAACACAAATTTCGAGTTTTAAGTATTTATTTATCTTTATTATTGGGAGTGGTTTAAATCCCCTAGTTGTTGGACTTTTAGGTCCAAATGCACCAACGAGCTTAAAAACCCCTAAAATCCAAAAAAGGGTGCTCACTACAGGGGACCCTGTACACCTCAAAAAACAACACTAACAATGGAAATAAACCTACAGCTAGCCTCTATTGAACTTCAGCTAGCTAGTTTTTTTGTCTCCTATCAAAAGACTCGAGCAGCACTCATTACAAGGTCCTTATGGGGCCTCCCCTGGTATTCATAAACCCCCTTTTAGGGAATAGTTTACCCCTGGTGAGGGACGTGTTGCTTCCTTCCTTTTTATGTATGAAGTTGCTATGGAAGAGGCATTGAGTCACCTTAAAATAAAGTACCTCCTTCCCTGCTTGAGTTTTGGCGCTCAAAAGATAATGGTTTCGCACATGGCCACCCTCAGCATTTGAGGAGAGGTGAAGCAAGCAATCACTGAGGAATTTGGCTCCCTACAAAGTTTAAACAGGCAAAAACAGGGCTTTTTGTGCCTTAGCCTGCAACAGGGCGATTCCATCGCTTCTTTTGCTGAACGCTTTTACAATGATGTTAAACCCTTATTGCTTGGTAAAATGCTATCCCTAGAAAAAGCCATTGCGGCTATCTTGGCTTTGTTTGGCATCCCATCCCTCCTTAGCAATGCATATCTCTTCTGTAAAGCGCTCATTTAAAAGTGTACGAGATATCAAGGAAGCTTTGCTATCAGTGGCTGATATCAAGGAGCTTGACCCTATTCAAGGGTCTCTGAGCCAAGCATCTATGCCGGCTAGTTTAGCCTCTACTATGGCTGCTTCCCTCTGGAAACCTGCTCCTACGGAGTTGCCATCACAAACTGCTTCTTCTTCCCATAACGATAATCAGATGGTAATGGCTGTGATGGGGAAATGCTCCCCTTCATCTTCAGCTCAGAAAGCTCAATTAGTGAAAGCAGTCGTCCCTTTGCCCTGCCCATCTTTTTCTTCAGAGCGGCCATCTCAAGTGGTTTCAAAGCCTGCTCTTCGGCCTAAACCCCCTTTTATGTGCTAATCGCCCCCACTAACAATGGGTTAAATGACCAGGTCACAAAGGTTAAACCTCCTGCTTCACAAAAGCACACGGCCACTGAACGAAAAAAAAAGCTGTTGAAAGTAAAAGCATTCACCTCCACAACGCTACCTCCCTCAACCTCTTATCCAGTTAACTCTAGTCTGAAAAATGTCTCCATGAGGCAGCATAAGCCTTTCTACTTTGAAGGTTGAAAGTCAGGCTACCATAATTGTAACACCTCCACCAAAAGTTAACAAGGTGGAAGAGCAACTCCAGGACTTATCCTGCCATAAGGGAAGCCCTGGACCTACTTCGCCCCCTATGCGATCCCTAACGTGTATCAATAACCCCTCTGATGACCAATCTGAAGGGGGTGGTGAAGATGTGGGTCATTATGTTATAGGAACACCAAGTGAAGCGGATGTACCCAACCAATTAAGCCTGAAGAGAGTGGATTTGGCTAGAGTGACCCACTGAAAATATCTTTATCAGGTGTTGAGAGGCCTGGAGGTTATTAATACCGCCAGTGACGCTGATCAGCTCATTGCCACAATGATCTTCCCACTCTTAGTGTGTATACACTGCAGTCTATCCGGGATGAATTCCCTGAAACTGCCTAACGCCTTGCTTCTACTCTCCAGCTGAAGGAGGTCCTCGCTCTTCCCCCAACTTGGTGGTACTTTACTAAAGTGGAGTTTTTAATGGAGTGCGCGTTAAGGCTATTCTCAACACTGGGTCCCCTGTGAACGTTGTGCCATCCAAACTTATGTAAAAATTAGGTTGGCCCCTGACCTTGACTACACATAAGAGTTTGGAACTGTGGGGTCAAACAACACTCGCGCCATTGGGGATACTCTTCTCTGCCCATCAAATTTTGGAAACTTCTCCTCTCAGCCCCCGCGGTGGCCTTGGCCAACAATACCTATGATCTACTCATTTGTACCCAGTTTACGCTCAAATATGAAGGGGGCATTAACTTGAAGCAGGGCTATCTCTCCTTTCTTAACTACGAGGTCCCTCTGATTCTGACCAATGAAGAGCTCAATAAAAAAATTACTCTTGCACTGTTGAGTTTCGCTCTTCCGTCTTATCATTACATTACACCACAGCAGGACGGCATACAAAAATGTTGCCTCAGTGAACGCACTTGTGGATATCTCTTATTATTCTTCAGAAGAGAAATTGATTATTGTGGGTGAACAAAGGATAGTTGATACTAAGATTACCCTACAAATCCTCCACAACTTCTTATTGCACTTACTATCATTGAAGAGTTAGTCCTTTGGAGCCCAGAGTTTTGCTAGGCGTTCTAAACAATGCCCATCAACGACCTATCAATCTTTTGCTAGGAAATTTCACCAAGAAGGATATGGTTGTAAAAAAGCATCAAGAGATCTGAAGGGGTATGCTGATTTCCCTCAAGAAATAAAACAAGTTCACTGTATTATATCTACGGCTGATATTGGCTTTCCAGCAGACCATCACTATGCACTCTTTCTACTATTCATATTTTGATGAACTAACCTCGCCAAGAATGACAAGATCCACATCTTACTGGATTCCTATAGCGACATCATTCTACCTCTGACACTGACTATGGGCACATCAAAGGTTGGACTCATACCATTGATGCGGGGATGCTCGCCCTATCCGCTCCAAACCCTATTGCAAATCCAAAGTTGAGGAGCTACAGATGTGGATGATACTCAAAAATCTGCTGGACTTTGGTCTTTTGGTGCCTTCCCAAAGCCCTTGGTCGTCCTCACTTCTATTAATAAAAAAATGGAGATCATTGGGTAGTGATGGACTACTGTAAGCTGAACAACCTCACCAAGAAAAACAGCTACCATATCCCCCGCAATGATGATGCTCTGGTCCAACTCTCTGAATCTAAATTTTTCTCCGCCATGGACTTGGCGAGAGGATACTGGCAGACGGATCTCTCTATATAAGATCAAGAGAAGTGAGCCCTTATCTGCAGCAAGGGTTTGTACCAATCCACTCGGCTACCTCAGGGGTTGTGTAATGCGCCGCTACTTTTCAGCAGGCTATGGATCATATTCTCCAGGACCTTAAGCTGAGCTGTGTGAACATCTACCTTGATGACATCGCAGATTGTTCTAAGACAACTAACGAACATTTCACACACCTAAAGGAGGTGTTTCAATGCTTGCGGGCATCCAACATAAATCTGAAGCCCTCTAAATGTACGTTCTATCAAAAGAAATTGGATTTCTTCAGGCACGCCATCTCATAAGAAGTGATACAACCTCTACAAGATAAGGTCGAAGCAATATCTAAAATGCCCGCGCCCAAAACCTTTTGGGACATCCAGGTATTCTTGGGCATGATAAGGTATTACCATTAGTTCATCCTCAAGTTCGCCCAGCTTAGTGAGCCCCTCATACTTCTCTTGGCAAAATACCCTTCTATTGGGGTGCTGAACAAAAAGCCGCATTTGAGACCATGATGAACTATTGCAAAAAAAGGCCAATACTACACCACCCTGACTATGGCAAGCCTTACATGTTGTTCACGGATGCCTCTGACTAAGCTATTGGAGCTATCTTGGCTCAGTTGGATAAAAATGGAGTCAATCATCATGTGCCTTATTTCAGTAGGTTGCTCTCAAAAGCTGAGTGCAACTACAGTGTCACTGAAAAGGAGTGCCTTGCCATCCTGCTCGCTGTCAAATACTACTGCCCATTAAATATGGGACTCCTTTCAAAGTGATTACTGACCACGCATACTTGAAGTGGTTGCAAAATATGAAGGACCCCACTGAGCAGTTGGCTCACTGGTCTCCAAGGTCCAGCACTACAATATGATTATTGAGCATCGAGCAGGGACATAACATATGAACATTGATAGGTTGACACGGCTGCCTGTCTTACATCTTGACAATAGCGAAGCAGAGAGGTTGCATGACCTCCTCATGAATCCTGAGGCATGTGCTGATTAAGATGAGCCAGTACAAAAGATGCTAGCATGGCACTCCTTCAACACCAAGGTAGAGAGCGAGAAGTTATACAAGAAAGTAGGAAAAAGACTCTGGTGATTATCCTGAAAATAAACCCTTCAAACACCAACATATTGGGCCAATTATCCTTCAAATGCTCGAGCTAATACTCTAAATTCCTATCTTAAAAAGCCTATCGCAATTACACGGCTTGGAAGATTCTATCAATGTCAATATAATCTGAATAATCTATCAAAAGCTCAGGCTGAATACAATTGTAGATTCAGGCTGATTGTCACACTCAAACTTGGCAATTATTTCCAATTACTAAGGACAAATATTATTATTTAGTATAAGAAATCATTTAGGATCGACCTGAAGATAACGTCTAAAAGTTTCATGGACAAATAGACCAACGTAACGTAATCAATTTCCCACCCTAGGGCGAAATTTGTATATCAATCCTCGTAATTGGCAAAATAGCACTTGCACATGGACCACCTGAATGGGAGTACCTAGTGCTATTGAGAGAGAAGCCTGCTGACGTCCCAATTAGGGGTGTATCATTTACTGCAACTAATGCTAAAATTTCACAGAAACTGTATTTTGTCAGAAGTTTGATGAAACTAAAATTGAGAGAATTCTAGGACAAGTTTTCACGTTCTTGTGGAGATTTTTGTTCCTGAAATCCTCCCAATTTTGAGAATATTTGCAACCAATAAACCTATCAATATGTCATAATCATATCAGTTCAAGGACCAAACTTAGGTGGAAAATAAACCGTTGAAATTGCGTGCTCAAATGTGCCAGGAGATGCCCTAGAGGTATAAATACTGGCGCCTGGCCTAATAATAATCATCAAATAATATATTCTTAAATAATGCAATATTTTTATCTCTTTCCTAATTTGTAATGAAATCCTTTCTTTAGAGAGTGTCAACAAGCTTGAAGTGCCAAATCCACAGTTGTAAATTTGCATGCCTTGAAAGAAGTTTCAAGTACAAAGGAAAATTAAGCCAAAATTGACCAGAAGAGTTGAGGTTATTTGAACATGCCTAGTGAGTTTCTGAACGGTAAGAATACTGTAAGCCTCTGGCAAAATTGAGGATCTATTGACCAAACTTCTTCCTGATTAAGCATGCAGGATATTAATTATCAAGCGATAATCCTTAGGATTTAACAACTGGTGCGCACTCAAAATCAGTGACACTCTCTGATATGGATTCACACAACCAATTCCTGGAAGCTTTGACCAGATGAAAAAGAAACAACGAGAGGAAACTAGTGATAAGGAAATCTTGGACTATTTTCAATACTAGCCGCCAATGATCTGATGCAGGTACCACCTACTCCAGGTTCTTAACACAGTTGGTGGAGCTCATGTAGATACAACAAGTTCAATTGACCTTACATTGAAAAGCGTAAAAGCTATGCTGGAAACCTATATCAGGGTTTTAGGATTGGTACTTCATAAATCAATCCATCCTTTGGCATGTTCTATTTTCTTGAGAACCAGGCTCTCAAGATGGAGATATACATGAATTACCGTGATGAAAATATGGAATCTCTTGCCAAACAATCTCACAGACAGTCAAGCAACTAATGAGCTCCTGGTTAATTTTGTTAAACCCTCAATCAATCATACCAAATGAATTTTTGCTAGACAGAATTTGGAACTTACAGAAATCTACCGTGTGCAAGGGGAAGAACAATCTTCTCAAAACGCTCTGCTGGAAAAATTAAATTGCGTTTTTGCTGAAGTCTGAAAAGCAATTGTGGATAATATGGAACTTGCCAATGAAGCTCATGAGAAATTAAACATACTCAAGGAGCTATTAAACGAAGGAGTCACAAAGATGGCCACAAAGGTTCTTACTCACCATGGGCTATCACACAAATGGGTACAAAACATAATCCCCGCTGTCATAAACTGGAAACTTATTCTGACTTCCTATTATCTCAGTCAGAACGACTCACCATAAATACCACTTCAGGCTAAAGAAATCACCTGGAGTTAAATGCAAAGCACAATGATTTTGGGGATTATGTTCAGGACAAACTTGATATTGTGAATAAAAGCATCCGAGACCTGGCAGTAAAACCAGTCATCCTAAATAGGGTTGACGACGATGCCTTGATCAAAGAGGAACTATCAAAAATATGGGTGGTTGTGTTGAGATTGCAGGCCAGAAATACTGAAATTACTCAGGAGAATTAGGAACTCAGAATGCAATTATCAACTGCAAACTTCCAAGTATCCAATATGGCCAAAGATATTAAAAGAAATCAAGTTAATTAAAGAGGAGTATGACAGCCTTAAAAAAGAATCTAAATCCCCCAAAAAGCAAAGCTGGTAGTGCTCACCTGGCTTAAACAAAAGAAAAATAGGAAAATCTATGCATTCGGCCAAAAAAAGTTTGTAAAAACAACTAAGGGCTGAATTCAAGAATTTGAATCCAGTAGTTTAAAGCAATATTATGAAACTGAACCATCAGAAATATATAACAATGCAGAGACCAACTTCTCAAACATCCTCTCTATGCTTATAATTCTGGCAGCAATATTGACTCCAGATACTCCCCAATGGGAAAGAGGGCTGATTCTGAACAATGATACATCAAGACGTTCAAGAAGTACAACCACTATGCCAAAAACAGGGCGTGATGAATTTAAACCATTTAGTTTACCAAAGTTAATAAGGATGGGAACGTTCACTCTTTCCTTAAGCTATTTAAAAAGCAATGAGGGGAGCATCAGACCATGCAAAAGGATCAGCACTGATTAACTCACTCGATGCTCATAG
>JAKSZP010004952.1:0-15392 GCA_022478985.1 Massospora cicadina
GAATCCTGCAAGCGATGACTACAGGCTTCTCAGAAGCTAAAACTGAAGGAGCTGTGAAACCTGGGCAATGCTGGAAGCTTCGTGGACCAAATTTGAAGAACTTGGCCAGCAAAGCAAAGAGCATAAGTGGCGGTATCCCAATCTAGGATGTTATTAAGATCAGAGGGATTCAGCACTAGGGACAAAGACTCAGTGACTTGGGTCCAGAGTTCAGCATATGGGAGCTCAAAATGAATACTGTTACTGTTGGTGAGCTCAGTAGCTAGAACAGCGGGTTTGTAATATTGTCTGAGTTGGAAGAGGAACTCAGGAAGCAGGTCTGACCTGGCAAGGAATGAGATGATAAAAGGGCAAATGGTATAATCTCCAGAGCATCTACGATGATGGTTGGTGCATCAGCAAAAGGAGCTGAATCCAGTAGAGTTTTGAAATCCAACTCTGAAATTGATGCCAGAGGAAGAATTGGCCAAGAGTTGTTCGAAACAATCACAAGCCTGGTTTAGGAGGGATTAGTCACTGTTTCCAGTAAATTGACAGAAGGACTAGCTGCTGGCGCCAGACTAGGCTTATGAGTCCTGGAAGGACATAGAAGAGGTTCCACCATTCATCACAACTCATCTTCTGGACGAGCTTGAGGTATTTATCAGACAAACTATTCAGAAGCTTCTGGTATTGTGACTCAGAATTTGACATATGAGCTGGACAAGAGGGGGGATGTTGGACTTATATGGAAGTCAACATTATGCATTCTACAATCCATTGGGCTCTAATTAAGGAGAAATTAATCTCAAAATTAATGAGATAAGCTCTCCAAGAGAAGAATTAATATGACTTGAGTTAAGAGGTTATGAGAGAAAAAACAAGGGCAAAAAAATAAGTATTTTTAATTGGGCCACAAAAATGAACATTGACAGCAAGAGTCTCCTGTCTAGGATGAGGAGAAAATCAGGAAACAAAGGACGCTGGACCAAGAATCCTGAATATGACAGTGGGTCATATGCCCTGATGGGAGAAAACTGGATCCCAGGAATAATTTTTTCATGAGTAAATCGATCAGCCCAGCAAGACAGTAGATTTTAAGGCTGCACTCTGAGAAGGCGGTAGCAAGGAGGAAGAGGAAGAGCGCCACATGCCAAAGGTTGTCCCAAGCAGCGTTGAGTAGTGGCGATTGTACTCCTCTTGAGTCAATGAAGTATTCAACTGAGTGTCTAAAGAAGTGTTCTTATGCCCCAGTCCTTTTCTTGCAGGAAATCTAGTCAAGAGGGGGGAAGTGTAGGGATTTTTGTCCATATTCCCAGCCTGCTAGATTACTTGGAATTGCTATGGGAAAATTCCCTAAGGCCAAGTGAATTGGAAATTGGTTGGCCTGAGTTTTATAGTAACTATGTTAAGGGGAATTTGGGATATTTTCCTGGTTGTATCAGTCAGGGATTGATCCAGACAAATACTTAAGATCTCATTGGGTGGAGTTGCCAACGAAATAGGGGCATCTGATAGTGATTAACTATCAGGTGTACCAATTGGGAATGGTTGGGTTTCATCACTGACTGATTGGGAATGTTTAATGAGCTGCAAGGTGAGTGATGCCACCTGCAACTAGCGAATCAATCGGTTGGTGAAGTGACCTGACATAATTGGTAAAAAGTCTTATTACCTAAGCAGGTTGCTAGCCAAATATGGTTAGTTAGCTTGGATTGAGAGGAAAACGTTAGGGACACATTTTCTGACTTTTTCCGTTTAGGTCTAGAGGATGTACAATGACAGAATCCTAGCAAGAATGGGGAAAACCATTGCTGCTGAGATATGGATGGGTGATTCAATGGCAACGGCTCCATTTCATTAAAGAGGTGTCAACTGAGGGTTAGATGACCAAAATTTGACTATAAATTCCTGTTGATTCACTATAATAAAATATCAATTAGATAGTAAAACATTATTTATGAGAACAGATAAGAAGTTCTACAGTTGGTTCATTTGGTATATAGTTTAAAAGCAAACTATCATCAGCTTCCATTGTGCTATTCTTCTCAAGGATATTATTGCTTTGTCCAATAATTGGAAGACTCTTAGAGAAAAGAGTAAAAATCTGAGTGGGGATCTAGAGAAGAAGGAGACACAGTTGGGGATTGCTGCCAACTATGTGTTGGACTGAAGAGACTGTCACCAGGGAATCTCAGCAAAGATCAGGTTGGACAAAATTAGGAAGCAAATCTAAAATCATGTTATCTTAAGTATTTAATTGGGAATACTTGCTTAGCGTTGGGCCAAGATATAAGAATACATACTCAAACACAGATAATAGTCGACATACTATTATCAATCAATAATCCAATATACTATACAACGCGGACAAAGTGCAAAAGAAAAATGAACCTGTACAGTAAAAAGATTACTAAGGTTGTTTGCCAATAATAACCCAACAAGTAGTTTTTTACAAGTTGTCATCTATGTAATTAATAACTTCAACATCCATTAGCGTTATGAATATACTTGTGGCAACAGATTAATTATAAATGATAAGCTGCATAATGGGTACTTCCATATAATCCCAACAAAAGTAGATAATTTTCTACATCATATTTAATTTATTCCCTGTAATAATAATGGCAGAGATGGTCCATTGTTTTTTAGCTATCATTCCCACGACTTTGTGCATATTAAATAATTTCTGCTCATTTCATCTGTTTAAGGAATATATACCATTTTCCATCAATTGACTTATACATCTGTCTGCTCTTCATCTTAGTATACTCCATCACTTTCTTCAGTACAAATTATTCTCATGGGATTCATCCCAGATATTCCTTTTAATCATTTTATTAGAATATTATATTTGCTTACTGATAAATTCATTGTTTGATAGTTAACCTTGATAATCTCTCAGAATTTCGATGTGCTGCTCATGCTTTGTGTATAATTTAAAAACATAGGCTTGCAATTATAGAGTACATCGTTCCAGTTGTCCATATGGTTCTTTATGATTATGTAACCAGCATAGAGAAGAGGGTTTGTCACAACCTTGAGGTGTGTCCTATTTATATACACTCCAAATTGTTTGCAGGCGTCTATCACAGTGAGTCACGTGTGCTCTGTCACGGTGTAGTTACTTGCCACTGGCATCAATGTTCTACTCATATATGCCATTGGATGCTCTTCCCCATCATCTTCCACTTAAATCAAAATTGCATTAATTGCCATTAATTAGACGTCATTATGAATGCTAGTTTTTGATTGAAATATGGGTTTTCTAAGAAATGTACTATCCATCATATGTATTATTAGTTCATTAAACTCTTCTTGGGCTAACTCATCCCAAGTGAATTCTTTTTTAGATCCCTCAGCTGGTGAAAGAATGGTTTGTCAATTATGTAAAAATCTTTGCTATATTGGAAATACAAGCTGACTATCTTAAGAAAGTCTAGTATATCATGAACGCTTTTTTGGGATTGACATCCACTCAATAGCCATTATCTTCTGTAAGTGTGGTTCTAATTCAACGGAGTTGGTCACAAACTCAAATAGTCAAGCTATTCTTAGAAAATGTCATTTTTTGGGTGATCTTCAAATTTGCGGTTGTTAGGCGTTTGGCCACTTCATCTAAATACTCCAGGTGATTGGTGAATGTCCTTCAGAATAAATTGGTGTTTTCTTAGTGCAACAACCTGCAAGAAAACTTTAGAGCACTCAAGGTATACTTTATCGCCCTCTGGAAAGTTTCTGGCATGTTACACAATCCCTGGGGCATTCTCATCAGCTGGTATAACCTTTTTTGGCAATTATCGCATATTTCTCTTGATATTTTTGGCAAGTCTATTTGTCAATATCCCAAGATTAACTCCTTCGCCAAAAAAAATTGGCTCCTAGGAGATCAATTGAATCATTAATCCTCAGCATCAGATAAAAGCCTTTTTAGTGATTTTATAAACTATTGGTATTAATCACCACCTGATTTTAATACGCTTTTTTCAACACAATATGGATCATACTCGCCCATGGACTTGATGATGGTATGAGGAGCCCATAATCAATCAGTTTTGCTGATTTATTCACTGGCTACTACCTCAGCAGCCTTAGACAAGCGGACAGGTCACAATTGTATCAGTACATATTTACCAATATTAACATTATGGATCCCATTTTATAGCTCATCCAGGTCATAATCGTCCTAGGCAAGCATCATCTGATATTTCTTAAATAATTGTAGCACTTCTTACTGTTGATTTATAAAGTCAACAAGTTGCTCGCGATTTACCATTTTTTAATGCTTTCAGCAGCATCAACTGGTAATCCCACCTCTGTCAACGTTCCAAAGTCATGGAAATCTATGATTTATGCCATCAGGAATTAATGCGCAGATGTGATGAATTAATTTTTCTCCACTTTCATGAGGTTTCGCTTAGTATTTGCCACTAGCATTCACATTTTAATATGGCCTGGCATTATAATCCCTGGCATTATCCAAGGCTTTAGTCTCGATTTACTGCCTGGGGCAACAACTTATCCATGCAATAGTTCTAGAATTACTAACGTTACCACAGTGTAACTATTATTTGCATTCCTGGCACTATGGTCTTTGTCATTTTCATCTCTAATGGTATCCCATTGTTTTCATGTATTTGTTCAGCATTTCCCTGCTTTTTCTCTTTAAACCAATTTATATATGATAGTAATTATGCCATCGTTGAAAATTAGATTTACAAAATTATTCTTCTTTCTCCATTTAGTTTTCTTCTCTTCTGATATACCAAGGGCAGGTTTTCCCCAAAATTGTTAGGGTTTTCTCCTCAAAATTGAATTTGGTACCATACTTTCTCAGAAATTCCATCCTTATGAGGATGTCATAATTTTTATATGCTAATACTATGGTTGGAGCTGATACCATCAGCAATTAAACTGAAGCAGTAGAGCACTGTATGCTTACAAGGCGTTGTGGTATTAAGTGCAGCAGTATTATAAACTTATAGTGCCCTAAATATAGCAAAAACTCACTTGCTTCACTAACCTATTAGGTCAATGTTAATAGATGCTCCTCTGTCAAATATCGCCTGTACTCTTAATTAATTGACTATAATATCCACATAATTATACTCAAAGTATTGTAATAGAATTTTAATGAGTGTATTGAAAAACTTTATTATGAATCAATGGTATGAATTATATGTGTGGCAAATTAAAAGAGTGATTCTTAAATAGCGCTGATTTGAAAAGAAATGTTTATTTTCAAG
Organism: Massospora cicadina; assembly: GCA_022478985.1. NCBI lineage: Eukaryota > Fungi > Entomophthoromycota > Entomophthoromycetes > Entomophthorales > Entomophthoraceae > Massospora > Massospora cicadina. The sequence goes on from JAKSZP010004952.1 coordinate 5,226, forward strand.
TCTCTGCTTGGGTAATTCTTCCATTAAGTTGGCAGTTCTTGTTTTTCTCCAACTGATGAGTGTATGACCAGGCAAATTCTTTCATAATTTCAGGGTCTATCCCCTTAGCTTTTTCTCAGGTAAATACATTTATGTCCAAATTTAACTTTGTAGAGAGTATTAGGTGTGCCTTCCTCTATAAATAAGGTGTAAATATTTATGTCATCTTTAATTATCTCAAGGAATACAGGTTTGATTGCAGTGCCAGATTATTTCATATATAGACTGTTGGTCTTTTCCCAAATCTTGATCAGTTTTGTTTCTTTAGCCTGTACCAGAGTAACGTGCACTCTAGGCTTCTTGTCCTGACAATGAGTGACCATAAGACCATGTTGTCCACATTGGTAGAAGCGGATATTTTTCACTCATTTCTTTCCTTCAGGATTATTTCCTGTCAAGACAAAGCTGCTGTTCCCTATTTGACTCAGAAAATTTCACTGTATTCTTAGTTTTGGTGGGAGTGGCTTTAAAGGTATGACTAGGTGCTTCATTTATTGCTCCTACTATCTTGAGATACTTCACAATATACAATGTGATAGTCAGATTTGAAAGTGACAACACCAAAGTGTTGTGCAAATATATATATGTTTGAAACGCCGCTTGCACTACTATTAAAAAATATAACTCTGATAATACTTTTGCACCAGCCAGGATTTGTGATTCCTGATAAAATCGGTCAGAAAAAGAAGCCCTTGTTTCGTCATTTATAAACTGGGTTCCCATAAACTCCTTCTTATGGTTAGCCATCCGCATAGGACTATCAATCTCAGTCATTATTGCTTTTTTGGTGTCGCTGTACATCTAATTATCCCAATTTAAATGGGGCAACATCAGTTTTGACACTCAGTGTTTAAGCAGTTCATCATTGTTACTGCTTTTTAATGGTCGCATATATAAAAATCATCATTTTGAATAAATGGAAAAAACCAATGCGTTATCTCAGTGAAATATAGGTTGGCTTACTCCAAAATTTTCCATTGCAATTGTGGCAGGAGATTCCTACTCGTCAACCTGACTAATGATAGGCGTGCTTTCATGAGATCATCTCTAGGATTGCAGCGAAAGTTCCAGGCATATTACTCCGACCTATACTTTCCACCTGAAATTTTGTGAATCTTTGTTATTGGCTTCATCCAACTCCATTTGGGTGTAACACTTAGAATTTTGAAAATTTTCAAGTTCTTAAGAATCTGCACTATATCTCCTTGAACCTTGCATATGCATTCTCTATCCACTCTCAATCAGCTTTTAGAAATAACATCTCTTTGATTAATTCAGTATACTTCCATTTCAATGAGGTGACCTTCTCATTAAGATTGTTTTGACATTTTTGTATTGTTAAAATCCTCCTCACCTTTTGTCACTCACTCTTCAAATTAGCGAGATCAGATTGTGACGCCGAGTTCAGCACATTCCTGTTAGCAGTTTCCAAAATGGTCACAACTTCCTAAGTTCATTCTTGTTTGACATTGAACTGGTATGTTCTTTTGTATATTTGGCCCAAAAATCACTTTTTTGGTGAGCTCCAAATATAAATTTTTAGGCTTTGGTTTTTCACTTTAGCGCTCAAGTCTACTGCACAGGTTCTAATGTGTGCATTATAAAGATTACTAATATAGTATTTGATTATATTACGATAGTATGAGGAATATTGTCCTAGTTGAGAAAGTTACAACCAACTTGAGTATTGTCTTCAAGATAAACTAGTGCTAACGCTCTTCCTTTTAATCATTAGAGATAATTCTGGAAAGTAAGGTAAATTCTCCCTCTAACAATTTCTTCTGATGGAACTTAACCTACTTTTAGGTTAAGAGATTTTATACTCCTCTTTTCATGCAGGAGCCTGCGGAGATCTTGACAGCAATAAACAAATGAAGAATATCATATCCTTTAAACATTAATCCCAATGGTAAACGTAATTTAAATTATAACACTCTAAATTATCTTAAGACTTCCAGTGCCTATAGATCTGCTTTATCTACTTAAACATAAAGGAATTTATAGGGGAGTCTGGAGCTCAACTCTTCTATTGGCGCCCTAACAGGAAATGGCAGCTGTCGCTGATGGGTTAACAATCTTTTTTTCACTACATGATGATCTTCATCCACATAGTCAGATTTTGCCGCTGACTAGAAAGCGACCCCTTCTGGTCGAATTAAAAAACGTGTTCAAACATTTTTTATCAACCTTTAAAGTATTACCCTTATCAGGCTAGCAGACTGATTAGGTAATGTGACCTTTTACCCTTTAACAGAAGGTAGCGTTAACTAAAAGGGTAACTTGTAAGTTGTTACCAGATTCATTGTCAAAGCCTCAGCAACTTAAATCGTAAATCCCTGAGTCTTTTAGCAACAAACTCAGACTAACTAATAAAATCAAATCACTGATTATTAATCAGTAATTGAACCCTATGTATCTACATTGTCAGTGATTCTCCCCAATGAAACTCTGGTAATATGGCAGAATCAATTTCTGGCGGATTAGTCATATATAATTTAGGATTCACCAAGCAATAGTCATCTTAAACAATAACTCCAAAATTCACTAAAGGGTCTTGTCCCTGCGGTAAATAGATATAGATATATTCTAAGAAGAAAGTACTGTGGTCATATAAAATCCCATTGCCTCTAGAATGAAGTCCATGAGTCAGTCTTCTCTGCAGATCCCAGATTTTATAGAGTTTCTCGTTTATGGTCTGCCAATGGGCTGTCTACGTTGCTGAGAGGACTTGATGGTCATTTTTTAACATCAGATGTAACTTTAGGGCTTTAGTCAGTAGGGATGTCAATGTCAGAATCAGCTAAATAAATCTTGGAAGCATCAATTAATGGATATAGAACTGGTTTGGTGAACTGGAAATCTAGTTGACAAATTGAAAAGGACCAATCCAAAAAAATTCAGGAATATATTGTGAATTAACTTTTGAGGGCTTATATTTTTTATATAATATTAATGTATTATTAATGGCAAATCAATGAGAATTGATCTTCCAAGGGACGCAGACAGCAGGACATAGTGATCAGGGGTAGCGGAAAGGTCTATGGGGCATTTGGAGGTATTATTGGTGGAGCCAATCTCATATAGTTGGTCAAACCAAAATCTCAACACCAATTTAACGATTCTTGGAAGCAACTAACAATATCAATAGGATAGGACCCCTATCCAAGATATCAAGTAATAAAAACCTTGTTTGGCTCTTTGTGATTTCAAGATATGATCCTATTCAAATTTAAGTGCACCGTTTACAATAATGGTCTCTTTTTTACGAGTTTCTGGCATTAAATGGGGATATTAAGGAGGAGTAAAAAGAGTAATAGTTTTCCAGTGAGGCTCAGTTTTAAGTGTAAAAATCCGTTATTGAACACATGGGATATAAGAAACTGACCTCTTTTTTTGCAAGGCAACATACGGCATGACACTTTAGGGGAAAGTAGTTGGATCAGCCATAACCAAAAAATCTACCTGTTAATCCACGGTCACATAGCGTTTATTGTCATAAACCCTCTTGGAATTGTTGGTTGATTAACTCAAATGGTGCTAAGCTGGAGATGCACCTTACAGATGTGCTTAATAAAGTTGTACGCTGCTGGAATAATTCTTTGGATTTGTAGTCTAATGCTGAAATCAGGATTGTATCACAAGTTGGCATATATAGATGACGCCCTCATTGATGCATGTAGGGAGCTATTGTATGATAAATGGGCCAAAGGGAGATCTGCTACATAGATGCCTTGAGAGGCGGTGACATAGAATTAGAGATACTTTTCCAATGACTAGTTGGTTTAATTAGTTTGGCCATCATATTGATGGGGGTATATCGATTATCTATGAGGTTTGGTCTATATTATGTTTCACAATGCCTACAAAAATATCAAAGTAAACTAAGAGTCCTTTCCTTATTACCTCCTAGGCAATCCAAACAAGGAAGAACATGGAAACAAACAGCTTTGCTATCTCTTCAGCAGAAATAGCGGTCAAGCAGGGATTGAGAATGGCATAATCTTTGAAGCATTAAACCACAACCATGACCCATCATAAGCATGTGATGTTGACAAAACTACAATGAATTCCAATAAAATTGAGCGCACGGCCCTTTTTATTGTTGGAAGGGGTGGAGAAGGCCATTCCATACTGTTTATGTATGATTTGAATTTGAAGATGTAAGACAACCTTCTATCCAAGCAGGAACATACTTTGTGAGGCCATTGCAAACATACCCACGTTTACCAAGTTAAAGAAATTTAAAAAACGAGAAAGCTTATGTAGTTATATAATGATGTTCACTTATTACTCTATAAAGTAATCCAAAAGGAACCCATACTTTATCACGAAAAATGAGTAACCTATTTTTTTTGAGAGTACCATCCAGAAGGGCCTTACCCAAAAAATTTTGGCCAGTAGATCGCAACCCTCAGTTTCTGAGAACTGGGATGTCAAAAGAGCATCAAGGAGAGAATCTTATACTGTCAAGGATTCTGGAATTTATTGGAGGAATAACCTCCAAAAAATGATCAGATAAGGGAGTTGCTCTAATGTTAAAATTGGAACCATGGTATTTGGATTTAGTTTTATGGTTAGGAGCAACCGCGGAAATGGATGGTATTTGTGGAAGTCATGATTGGTCCAGGATAGATTACTGAGACCCAGGAAGAGAATCTATCCATGTGAGAAAATCAGTTTGTTGCCTTTCAGTATATCTGGTAGTATATATGGATACCCATTTAAAAATCACGAGTAAAGTTGAAGTTTAAGAGATCACAATGTCTTTAAGCTTGCATGTGAGCTAACCTTTTGGTTTGCATTAGTATGTAAGTGTCTCATGATCTTTATGCACCATCACTGGATACTTAGCACCACATAAAAGTTACTGCCTGTTCATCATGACCACGTGACTTTAGCTGGCTCTTTATCATATATGGCCATTGAGCGCTTTGTTATACTAGATTTCCTTGAAAAATAAGCTACTTAATGTTATTGCCCCTCATGTTCTTTCAGAAGAACCGTACCAATACTTGTACATGAGGCATTTCATCAAAAATAAATGGTTTATCCTAATCTGCATGTTGAAAAACAGGAGTGGTGTGAAAACTTCCTTTATTTAATAAAACGTATTTTGGTATTCTGAGGTCCAAACAAAAGATGAATTATCAACTGTGAGGGGGTGCAAGGGAGATGCTAAATTAGAGCCACACGCTGAGATTTTTTTAGAAAAGTAACAGACCCCAAGAATTCTATGGAAATGCTTCTGAATCACATGAGTAGTCCAAGAGTAAGTATCTATATTTTTTGAAGGTGCAATATTATGACCATCCTTCAGCACCAGGTTTCTAAAGGAAATGCACTTCATTCTTGTAAACTCACACCAAATAGTATCACAACTAACTCAGCTCTACGAAGTGTGCTAACACAGCCACCAAATTTTTGGTGTGTTGCTCTGCATTGTGTAGTGTATCAAATTATCTGCCACGTAGGCAATTGTGCAGGAGATTCTGAGAACCCCAGAGCAACATCAGTACGCCTCTGGACAACTTCTGGTGCTTTTTAAAACCAAAGGGCATGACCTTAAACTTGTATATTCAAATTTTGGTGGTTGACAGTCATCCATTTCTGACCAGACTTTTCCAGCACTTAGTAAAACGCGTTAACCAGTCAAGCTTTGAACAGACCTTTGACTTGGAAAAGTTTGAGCAATTCTGGCTTCCAAGGGAAGGAGAACTGTATCTGGTACAATGACATTGTTCAGGTGCCTTTGAACCCACCCAGGGTTTGAGGATGCTATCAGGTTATTTCACAAATACTATTTGGGATGCCATAGAAGAGGTTTAATAATCATCCGCCTCTTCTTTACTATGTAGTCAATAGGTTTATAATGCCTTATCTTCTTCAGATGGCAGTGATATTAAGCAATTGATTTTGGTGAGGTCAAACATTAACTGGAAAGTAAGATAAAACTCATAGTAACTAAGCGGAAGATTAGTACCCTTACCAATAAAAAGTAATTTAAAGGGAGCTAGAATATTGGGAAAAGTATCTTTTTTCGCTTCAATAGATAAAACTGAGACAAACTTTAAAAAAAACAACCGCTCAATTGAGCCAATTTCTAAAAAAAGTCAAAGCAGTTATGCCTGCTGCCCAAGTGTGGAATGACAGTGCGCCACCTTCTGGCGTGCTTTGGCTGCTGTCAAAGCATGCCTAAGATGGCTCTGCTAGCCCTCCTTATGCTACCATAAATTTCAACCCCTCAGGACATGGCCCACCACCTATCAAGCTCCCAGGTGGTTCTCCATAGCCTTTTTGCGCTACCTCAGAACAATTTTCATTTTCAGCATCTGGGTAAAATATGGGAACCTTTTCCCATATGCGAGTGCAGCCATCATCAATATGGCCGTGGCAGTGTACAAACCCACTGGATTCATTCATTTTCGCCCCTTCAAGGGGTATTTTAATCTTGGCTTCAGATCTGAAGCCAACGTATGGTGGCAGCTAAGCTGCCTTTAATTTATAAAAAGAAACAATCCTAACTATTTGAACACAGCTCGTGGATGAGGCCACTTGGATGGTCCAGTTTGCCCTCCTATTTCTCCCCGCAAGCACCTCCACCTTGAACTCAGAGAATTTGGATGTTTACGGCGCAGACCACATTCTGCAGTTTGTGGTTTCCAATGGGGCAAATAGTTTGGTAGTGCCTCACGCCTTTACGAAAGTCCACTCATTTCATTGCAATTCCCACCTCGCAATTCCCCCTCCCTGCACTGTGATCAGATCCAGCCTGATCACCCATTATGGGAACACATCAAGAACAGCTGCGTTACTTTCCCTTGTGCTTTGAAAATGACCATTTGAAGCACAAGTGCCCCACTGTTTCTGCCTCTGACACTTCCACTTCTCCTCCCTTTGATGTTGGGTCAGTGGCTGCCTCGCCCCAATTTTCAAGCGGGGCTCAATCCTCCCGCCCCAACGTTGGTGAAATCTGGAGCGGCTCCCAAAGCAGCGCTTAATCAAAATAAAAAAATTAATAACTGAACTGTAAAACAGTTTCTTGAGTTGATGGCTGAGACAGGTTTAACTGGGCTGCCATGGTTAAGCGTTAACATCTAGGTTCCACAAACACACCAACTCAAGTGGATGGCCAAGCGCTAGTTAAGTTAGATTTATTTAGGTGTCTCAAATGGATTGATGAAAGTGAAAAGCCGTTTATTGTTAATCCAGAGTTTGCTTGAGGGATTTTTGTTAATCCTCCAGATTCGCGCCCCCACCATTTTAGTTCTAAAAATGGCTTCCCATATTATAAAAAAATAAACAAGATGCATTGGAGGCTGCAACTAATCCTGCAAACACAGTCTTTTTCCAGCATCTCCATGGGGCGATGGAACCCTTGGTTGGGATATTACAATACCAAATTTCACCATGATTTTAATGAAGATTAAAAATACAAAACTGAGGAGCTCACTTTTGTTGTGAGCCGCACTTGCATTTACTTGGCAAAGACTTATCTTTTTTACCCCAATCATCCCCAAACCCACAAGTGCATTAAGTCTTTTACTTATGTGTCGTCTATAATCACTTGCTGATCATCAACTTGCTTAATACGCAAAGGGATGACCAACACCAGCCTCATAAACGAAGAACACCCACAATTATTCCTCCTTATGCCACATGTCACTGATGCTCCTACCCCAATGTTGTCCACTATGGTCTGCCAGTTAAAGTGGACGCCAGACAAAAGTTTCTTAAATCTTTCTTGACATCTGATATAGATTTCTAAGCGTATAATTTAGGGGCTATATTGGAAATATTTTTTATTATGATAATCTTTTTTTGGCTCAATTGAATATAAAGATGTGTAAATCTCCCCCCTTCTGTGTTGGGCACCACTAGTGATAAAAATATTGGGCAAATTAGGTGATTCAGGCATAACATTAGCGTTAAAGGATTCCACTGTTGCCGCCATAGAATTCCCTTGTTGCTAATGTGGGGAAGGAATTTTACCTGAAAGAGAGTTAGAGATAATGTCTAAATTGTCATCTTTAAGTCGATACTCACTAACTGGGGGCGCCATCATCCTAGCCCTTTTAATTAATGAGTATAACAAAATTGGTACGCTGCGAAGTTTTCCACAAATTAATACTCATGGACAACAAAACGCACTTGTTTGCGCAGGGAAACTGTGAGCATAGGGATACTAGATGCCCCACAACAGGTGAACCAGATGAAACCTCAAGAACCTAAGCCTTTATACTTCTTGTTCAATGTATCCCCATGGCTCCAGTTTCCACAAGGGCAGTTACTGCGACCTTGAGCAGAACTACCATAAATTGAATGAGAAACAAGAGGTAAGCGTGGTTAAATTATATAACTCATCGAAGAACTAGTGATAAGCTATGATTTTTAGTCTTGGAACTATTATGCACCTTAGTAAGTCTATTTTTGACCTTGGTGGGCATAGAGGCAGATCAAATATATGACAGAGGAGCAGAATCAGGAACTTCATGGTCAGACAAGGGATGTATACCAGAGAAATCTTCATACACATGGTTGACCCAGTGCTGTTCTTTAACTTGAGACTTAGAAATGGGATAAGCTATTATTTCTGGCTCATTGGGTTCTATAAGTTTGAAACAATTCCCGAAGGTTCATTTGAAAATTTCATCATCAGAAAATTATTTCTGCACCAGTATGTTCCATATGGAAAAATAAATTATTACGTTTATAAGAGGGGTATAAGTCACTTGAGCGGTAACAAAAATTTTATATGAAGCAACTGGCCCTATAAATTTATACTAAGGTTCACAATTCCAATTGTATAGATGGGTTACCTTGTTAGGACAAGGTCAAACCATGAGAAAACTGGGCTTTTGGCATAAGTATTTGGAACTTTAAAGTAGCTCCATACTGCCAGGAGATGCCATACCTTTTTTGGGGCAAACTCAGGTGAAAAAGAAGAGGGTTTTATGTTTCCTGCGTTGATTAAGGTGAAGAGGAAATTTTATTATTCTTTAAGCTACTGCACCCATCAAACTGATTGGAAATTTAACGATTGCACCTTTTTCAGGAACACTAGCCGGTATTATATGTATTTAATACAATAAACCATTGTTTTTATACTAGATATTTAATATAATAATGGATATATATAACTTAACACCCTTTCATAAACAACTTTTTGGATTATATGCTGTGATGAGATGGGAAAGTAACTTTCTAGGTACAGTAGTAGGGAATGGCTGCTGATTTTTATACTGTGATTAATATTTTAGCCAACAATTTCCAATTCAATAGTATTGGTAATCATTGCTCAATAAAATCACCAGTAGCAACAACATTGGCTAAGTCCCCATGATTTTCTTGGGTCATTTTGGAAAGTCTTAAGTATCCAAATTCTATTTTGACATTTTCAAATTTGGTCCTGGGTTTGAGCCCTATTTTTGGCCTTTCCTCTTAAATTTTAAAATTTTTAAATTTATTGTGGGGAAGGCCGACCATGGGATGGACACTTCCGAATATGACTCAGAAGAGACAAAACTTAGTACCAGGGGAGGCACCCCAGAGAAGCGATGCTATCTCTTGTTGCCAGCGGGAACGCCACTTATGGGGAGGGGGGTAAACGTGTGAAGGGGCCATAGCCACAATTGAGCACGTGTGGAGGAAGGGGTCTGATTTGATGAACCAGACTGGGAACCAGGAAGAGACCAGCTGTCAGCAACGCGGTGGGAGGTATCCAAACTTATGCTTGAAAGTGGTCCACCTAATGGGACTGGAATCTGTGTACCGCTTCTGGGAGGGTGGGGGTGGAGCCTGCGATGGCATCTAAGACAATCGTGTGGATGGTCCACATGGCGATTGCAACCACCAAAGCACGAAGGGAGGGCAGAAGGGGGGAGGCCATTGATAGAGCGAACATATCTCTTGACAGACTGAAGGGATGCGTTTGATCCTGGCCCAGAAGACGTTGAACTTTGCACCATATCACTTTAGAGGTAGGGCACTTCTCCAGGCGGTGAAACAGCATTCCATACTGGCCACAGACGACACAGGATGAGTGTAAAGCGTTAGAGCGCTCAGCTGTACAATACACCCGCCTCAGGCAGCGCCACACATGGGAGTGGACTTGAGGTTGCAACAGAGGGT
>JAKSZP010004953.1:0-15366 GCA_022478985.1 Massospora cicadina
CCTCGATTATTATGGATGCTCATAGGGCTGTAGAACATGGAGGATTGCAAAAACACTAGAGTTTTTGCATCCCCGATACTAATGGGAGAGCATGCATTTAGATGTATTGGAAATGGTTAGCTGTTGCCATCAGTGTCAAGTGGAAAAGCCTTTCCGCAAGAAAACCACATATCAGCTAGTTAAACCCCGGTTTGCCTGGCACACCATATTCATTGATGTATTGGGACCTCTGCTGACTAGCGCCAATCGATCTAAGTAATTAATTGTTGCCATCAATCATTTGACCCAATGGGTGGAGGCCAGGGCCATTAGCGACTTAGGCGCGGTCACCACTGCCAAGTTTATTATGAAGTGTGTGATACAGCAACACAGCTGCCCACAGTTCATTCTGACAGATAATGGGACCAACTTCACTTTGCGTATCCTGCCAAAGTTGAATGATTTAATGGCGATCCGCGGGGTTTTGACCACCCCCTATCATTTGGAATCAAATGGTATGGTGGAAAGAGTCAATGGAACCCTAGTGGATATACTTATACAAATTGGTAATGGATTGGCCCTCAGAGTGGAGTGCCCTTCTACCTACTGCTGTGTTCGCTTATAATATCAGCTATCATTCAGCCACTGGTAAGAGCCCATTTCAACAGCTGAATGGTCGACATCCAGCTCTGCCTGCCTTGCTCTATTCGTATGTAGAGGACACTGGTGGTGTAAATCCTCAGCGATATTAAGACACTTATACCTTGATCAAGCTGCAAACAGAAGCCTACTCCTCCAGTTTTGCAAAAAAAGATTTGCAATGAGGTGGCCAATCAGAAGCGCTGGAGCGGACTTCTGTTGTTTGCTGTGGGGGTCTATATTTTATTCCATGACCAGCACGGATTTGGACGGAAAAACAAGTTCTCCAACATTTGGTCTGGGCTATTCAAGATAATTGAGAAGACCAGAATGGATGTCTACACTATTAAGGAACCCGCTGGGGGCCAGATTATCAACTGAGTCCACAGGAAGTTCCTCCAAGCATATAAACAATAAGAGCCTATCATCTAGTCAAAGGGGTGGTAATGTCAGGAAGTTAATATGACTGGGCGATATGCTACCCATATTGGCAGATCAGAGGGGGATTGAGATGAGTCTTGAGATTTACAAAAAAGGGATACATGATTATAATCGAACAAAATGATGACCATTCAACAAATCAAGAGGATTTATTCTGAGATTCAATACAAACAAGAGTAATTAAAAAAGGGAAGAAGAATAGAAGATTACCAAGCTGAGGATGCATCTGGCTTGGGGAACTGAGATATAAAGAGTCACACGGAAGATTGAAAAGGAGGTCTTTTTATGAGTGAAATGGGAGCGCAGATAAGTCTGCGGTTTATATTGAAATAAAGGGTGAAATAAGGGGCAATAGCTCCATACATTGTTTAATGAGATTTATCAAGTAGTTGGTGATCTTCATATCATCTGATTTAGTTGCTCAATGGCTTATACCCTGTGCAAACCATTTTGGCGGAATCAAGCCTAGATGCCAAATGGCAAAAATCATTTTTAAAGCCAATACTTCATTTTTCTGATCTTTGGTTAATACTGATAATTGTTCCCAAGCAAAGAATGTATTAATGCTTCCAGTTCTTTCCTGTAAATTCATTTCAACCAAAGATCCAAATCCATGGAAAAATGGAGCTCTGTTATAGGGATTAACTTGGAGAACAAAACTATTTGATTTCATTTGATTATATTTAACGCTTTTTCCAAATTGGCTAATAGAATATGAATTTCTCCATGACCAGGGATTAGAATTCCTGGAGCTACCCAAGGTTCAATTCTCAATCTTCTCCAGTGAGCCTTGATTTTGGCATAAAATTGCTCAGGAATTTTCAGCGTCAGCACAGTATTGACCACTGTCTGAATGCAGGCTGTATGATAAATCATTTTTTGCTTAGATTTAAATTAATCAGTTTTCATTTACATGTTTTGGTATAGGCTGGATATTTTTCCCACTAGTTTATAACCAATGGTAATGATGCCATTCTTATAAATCACATTTACAAAGTTCATCAATCCAATTAAGTGAGGCATCCCCTTTTGACAATAGATCAATGGTAACATCTGGCTAAGAATGTCAGAGTATTCGCCTCAAAGTCACACTTTACTCCATACTTCTGCATGAACTCAGTGCCATTGAGAATATCATAACCTTGATTAGGTAAAACAATTGCTGGCTCAGACATGCCTAGAGATTTAAAACAAAGGGGTAAGGGACTATATGACCAACAGGAAGTAGTAGGGGTGGGCTCAGCTGTACCATACTGCTTTTGATGTGCTATTCCAGTAAAATCTTTAGATGTTTTACCAATTTGGTAGACGCAATTTTGACGGTGCAAATCTATCAATAATAGTCACTACTTCTACTTAATTAACTAAAATGTCAGCATAAGTACACTCAGAGAAGTGGGAATTATTGTTTAATGAATGTATAATGGCTTTGGTTGCCAAATCCGGATTGTGAATAATTTGGACTGATATATCAGAAGACTAAATCTTGATGGTATCAATAATAATTGAAACTTTAACGTCTTCCAACTTTAATTTTAACAATTTTTTTCAATTATCAGCATTTTGGGCCTTTTCAAACAGTTAAAGAGTGTAGGGTTGAGCAAACTCTGATATAATTTTGAGATTAGTTGCATTTGCTTTTTGATTGAGTTATTGCATGGTTTAAAAATTTAGCAGGTTCTTGATTATTCACGGCTGATAACTCCTAAAATTAATTAAGCACAGATTTATTATTGTGCAATTCTCCATTATGTCTGATAACAAAATAAATTTTTGATAATATTATGGAGACTATTATCCATTTTTAAATAAAGTACTAGAATTAGGCTCAACGCTTGCCAGTATCTCCTCTCAAAATACTTAGGATGTCATTAATAGGGATCTATTCCCTGGTACTGCCTAACTTAATCCATGCTCAGATCCTTGTTTATGTCTTCTCTCTGGTGACACACGGTCAGTAGCAATCCCTGATTCTGTTCAGCTTCTCTTTTCTGGATCTTCGCTCATATCATTACTCTTTATCCTAAAGAGTCTCCATATTAAATCACGCAGCAACAAATTCCTTGAGAAATAAAACTCAAAATGTATTCTGATAAGTATATCCTAATAATACTCTGATAAATATCACTCTTGTCTAAGTATATGTCTAAGTATATTTATTAATGATTTATTAGGAAAATTTATAGTGAGAAAACGGCGCCCAAGTTCAGTTGGAACCTCCAAGATGAAAAAGCAGCCGTTGCCATTAAATTACCCATCCTCAACTAACCAACTATAATCTCCCTCATCCTTTCTATGATTCCATCATTGGACATCCTCGAGACAAAATTGAGGAGAGTCAGAAAATGTGTCCCTAAAAATTTCCTCTCAATCCCAGCAAAACAACCATGTTTGGCAAGTGACCTGCTTAGGTAATGGGACTTGTTACTCATTAAGGTAGATTGTAAACCAACTGACCAAACTGCTAGTTGTAGGCGGCATCATTCGCCTTGCAACTGAATCCTTAAATTCCCAATCAGTTGGTGATGAAACCAGACTGATCTCAATTGGAACACTTGATAGTTAATCATTGAACAACTATCAGATGCCCCTATTTAATTGACAACTCAGCCTAACAAGTTCTTAAGCATTCATCTAGATCAATCTCTGACAAATCTGATCCAGGTGTATATAACCTAAAATCCCCCAAAATTATTACCCCAAAATCAGGGTCAATTAATACCCAATTCACTTCGCTATAGGGAATTATCCCCTAGCAACCTCTGGTAGTCTAATAAGCTGGGAATATGGTTAAATATACTAACAAATTCCCCCTCTAGCCTAGATTTCTAACAAGAAAGTATCAGGACAGGATAACACCACTTTGGACACTTGGTCAAATGCTTCATTTGTTAAAGAAGAGTATAATTAATCAGTACATAACGCTGCTTGGAATGACCTTTAGCATGTGTCTCTCTTCCTCTTTCTCCTTGCAACCGCCTACTCAGAGCGCAGTTCCCAAGACCTTCTGTAAGCCAAGGTGATTGATTTACTCATAATGATATTAATCTAAGGATCTGGATCCCCCATCAGGGCATATGACCCACTGTCATATTCAGGATTCTTGGTCTGGCATCCTCAATTTCCTTATTTTCTCCTTGTACTTGATGAGAGATTTTTGCTTTCGATGTTTGTTTCACAGTGAAATTATATTATTAAATTTTTAAATTTATTGCGGGGAGGTTGACCATAGGACACTTCCAAATATGACTCAGACGAGACAAAACTTAGTACCAGGTGAGGCACCCCAGAGAAGCGATGCTATCTCTTGTTGCCAGCGGGAGCGCCACTTATGGGAAGGGGGAGGGAACGTGTGTAGGGGGCGTAGCCACTATTGAGCACGTGTGGAGGAAGGGGTCTGATTTGATGAACCAGACTGGGAACCAGGAGGAGACCAGCTGCCGGCGACGTGGTGGGAGATATCCAAACATCCACGCTTGAAAGTGATCCACCAAATGAGACCGGAATCTGTGGACAGCTTCAGGGAGGGTGGGGATGGATCCGGCGATGGCATCCAAGACAATTGTGTGGATAGTCCACATGGCGATTGCAACCACCAGAGCACGAAGGGAGGGTGGGAGGGGGGAGGCCATTGATGAAGCAAACATATCTCTTGACAGACTGAAGGGATGTGTTTGATCCTGGCCTAGCAGACGTTGGACTTCGCGCCATATTACTTTAGAGGTGGGGCACTTCTCCAGGCGGTGAAGCAGCGTTCCATACTGGCCACACACGACACAGGATGAGTGTAAAGCATTAGAGCGCTCAGCTGTACGATACACCCGCCTCAGGCAGCGCCACACATGGGAGCGGACTTGAGGCTGCAACAGAGGATGGTGTGCGTATTTCCAGATAGTCTTTTGGGTCTCAGTGGAATAAGGGATGTCCATCATGTCCAGGTAGTCCACCCTAAATAGACTTGGGGTCGAATGGGGATCACGCCATCATGGATAGGTAGTCCTGTACCTCTTTTTGTGAACTGAGGAGTGGGGCGGCCTCTTCGGGTTGTATGTCCACTAATACGAATTCTCCACTCTGCGCTTCGCATGGAGAGTAGGATTCGTTTGTAGTGGGTTTTGGTCCCGTGAGGACCTGTGGCTGATGTGTGTGATGTGAGGTATTTCATCAGGGAGTGGGGGTTTGATGGATTGTTGAGGCCCAAGGCTCGGGAGAAGTTGGAGTGGGCCGCGCGAGACCAGTGTTGGGATGGGAGTGTAGGAGCAGTGACGGCCGCAATCCAGGTGCCTAGGATCTTGGCGGCATGGGCTTTGAAGTCAAGTAGGCCCATGCCACCATGATAATGAGGGCCAAACATGACCTCTAGCCGTACTGGTGGAGGGCGGCCTGACCAAAGCCAACCTTGTAGCAAAGCATACAGGGATTTGAAGAAGCTTGGGGAGAAGGAGATGGCGTGGGCTCCAAACCAGACTTTGGATAGGAGCATAGAGTTGGCAAGAACAACCCTGCCAGTGAGGGTAGTAGGGTGGGCTCTGAGAGAGGCGATTCGCTTCGTCACGTTGTCCAGTATATGGCCCTCCATTACTGCTGACGCGTATCCTCCTGCCTCCAACCACACGCCCAGATGGCGTACCGGTCCTATGGTAGGTCGCGGCACAAAGGGGAGCACCAATGGAGCGGTGTGTTTTGAGTTAGTAAGGCGTGGACTTGGGCGAGCAGCTGGGCTGGGTTGGGAACTACTTGCTGGGGCCCAGCAGTTCTGAAACTGACCAAGGAGGATGATTTCAGTTTTGGAGGCGTTCAGTGCCGCGTTGCTTACCTGGGAATATTCCTGGATGAGGGCTTCAAGCGCGCGTGCATCTTTATTAATAGACACCCCCACCATGCAATCATCTGCAAATGCCATCATCTTGACTGGGGTTTGGCCTGGCACATGGACCCCAGTGAGTTGTGCATTCACATTTCGAAGTAGTGGGTCAAGGCTGAAGTTGTATAAGAGTGGGCTCAGGGGGTCCCCTTGTCGCAGGCCCCTTTGAGAATGGACTACTTCCGTTAGGAAACCTGGGCCGCGCACAGCCATTGTTGCAGATTCCGTGAGCAGCATCACCCAGTTAATGAAGCGGGGAGGTAGGTGGAATTGTTGGAGGCAGGCCCTAAGGTATTCCCAGTTTACTCTATCATAGGCCTTTTGTTGGTCCAAGAATACAAGTGCCCCAGAGGCTGTGGACTGACACACATTAGCCACAGAGTGCACGTTATCCCAAATTGACCTTCTGGGGATGAAACTGAATTGTTCTGGAGAGATGGTGGCAGATGCTACAGTCCCTAAACGGTTAGCCATGTTTTGTTAAAATTTTGGTGTCTGTGTTTGTTAGAGAAATGGGGCGCCAGTTGGCTAAGTCTAGCCTATCCCCTTTCTTGAAGAGTGTGACTGTAAAAGCCTCATGTCCTCCTGGTAGGAGGTGCGTTTCCAACAGGCTTTGGTTGAGTGAGGCTAGCAGCAATGGGGATATGTATTTAAAATATTTTTTGTAGAACTCATATGGAATGCCATCTGGGCCTGGGCATTTTTGGTTTCTTGCACCGTGAATGGTAGTCCATAATTCGTTTGGAGTAATTAAATCTATTATTTCTGGGTATCAGAAAATGGTGCAGATATGAGCTCTGTCGAGAAATTCCGCCATTTCGGCCAGCTGAATTGGTTTGGCTCAGTATAACTCGGAGTAATATCTTTGCATTTTGATTGCCACTTCAGCTGGTGTGTCCATGATAGAATTATCCGATCTTCGCACCTGTGTGCAGGCCATGCTCTGGCGTGGTGCAAAAATTTTTTTGAAGAAGTATGCGGTGCACTTGTCGCCTTTAGTGATGCATGTGGCCCTGTATTGGACACAAACCCAATGTTTGTGTTGCCTTTCAAGTGCGTTGAGGTGGGCTGCTGCCTCCACCCACTTCTGGCCCCATGCAGGGCTATATCCTGAGGCTGGAATGTTGGACTCCAAGTGGGCCAATTCCACCAGTGCATGCGATATAACCGCCGATGTGACTCGTGAGTATCTGGATGAGAGATGGCGATAGTGGCGGATAAAGTCTTTTTTGAAAGTTGCCCATGTGGAAATAGTGTCCGCGCAAAACGGTGCAACAAACAATTTTGCCAAAGTTGCCTCTTCCACCCATGTGGAAAATCCTGGCGACGCAAGCTCTGGGGGGCGGATTTTGCACCAATGTGGGGCCTTTGCAACTGTGACAGGTAAGTGGTATGTTATTGAGACCAGTCAGTGGTCGGAGAATTCCATTTTCATTGTTTTGAAGTGGGAGATGCTGGGTTGGAATTTCGCTGGTGCTAGAATAAGGTCAATGCGGGTCATGGACCTTAATTGGCCGTTGTGGTTGTGGGGATGCATCATGTTTTCGAGCAGTGGGGCATGTCGCAGCAGCGCATCCATTAACCCAAGGGTGGCTTTTAGAATGCGTAGTTCTACGTGACCCTGTGGGGTGTGGGGTGAGGGCGGCCACCGGTCTGTTGGTGAGGTTAGCCAACAGTTCATGTCGCCGATTAGAAAAGAATTGGGGGTAGCAGGAGGGATTTGACCGATGAGAAAAATTCCCAATGCTCTTGTGCACCGTTTGGGGCGTAAATGTTGACGATTGTGTGTGCAACATCAGCCCATGAGAAGGTGACAATGAGCACTTGGTCATTTAGGAATGTTTCTGAAGATGTAAATTTGAAAGAATTGTTGAATTAGCACCCCACAGTGCTTTGACCAAAAGGATAGGGATGGTAGGAGCATTGTTTTCCAAGCATCCTTGGAACCTCATGGACAGTGGGTTTCCTAGATGGCCAGGATATCCACGGGTAAATTATTTTATAAAAAACTCAGTTTCCTAGCCTGGGACAGGGAGGCCTTGAGTCCGGCAATATTCAGCATCCCTAGAGTGAAAGTTTCCCCCATTGCACTTAGGTGCGAGGGGGTGGGCCCCCTGGCCCACCAGCCTCTTCCAGGTCCCCACGGGCTTTCACAGCAGCGCGGGTATTAGCAGCAACGCTATCAGAGTTTTTGTTAATTTTTGTGGAATGAGTCGCATTGGCTTTGGCCAATGCTTTTTGTTTTCCCGACGTCGGACGAATTTTTTGCGGTGCGGATAAGTTTGGTGCACCATCGAGTGGGGCAAAAAAATTTTTTTGGTTGGGATAGGTCCCAAGTTGGTTTCAACCGGGGCTTGGGTGCAGCGATTGGGTGAGATCAAATCTCCCATCAGATCCTCAGATTGAGTGGCCCGTTCAGCTTGGGCCTCCCAATCTGATTGGGTGATGGATTCCCAAGTTGCTTCCGCTGCGAAGGTCTCCATGTCCTCCTGGCGTTGTGAGTGTGGGATGGTGGTGGTGACCTTGGCCGCTTCCTTGGCCGTGGTCCTACAGGCCTGCTTGGCCTTCTTCTGCTCCTGCGGGGAGATGGGCTTTACCAATAGGTAGCAGCCTTGTGCTCCCCACGGGAAAGCCTCTTTGGTGCTTGCAGTTGGTTTGTAGTGCGCCTCTCCGCTGGCCATGGCCACCGAGGGGTGCTCTTGGAATGTAACGCCCTCTTTAATGGGGCACGCATGTGCCTTATGGCCAAACACATCACAGTGGGTGCAAATGGGGGGCGCGCTGTCCACGGTTACCTGGAATGGGTGGGTGGTGTGCCCTGCGATGTCAATAAAGGTGGAGTGCAGGATCTGGGTTAGGTCCTTCACGATCTCCTCAGTTGGGGTCAGAACTGCGATGGCTTTGCCAGTGCACAGGTGTGGCATCAGCATGAAACGTTGCATTTTGAAAGATTGTATTTCGCCATATATGGCGAGACCATCTTTCAGGTGTTGCTCCAAAATGTCACGTTTTACCGTAGTAGGCAAAAAGTCAAACGTGAGGAAAATTTGGTTTGATTTTGTCCATCTGGTGCATTTAGTTTTGACAACCCGTTGCCCTTCAGGGAGGTCGACCACTATGCGCACTGCTGCAGCCTCGTCTGCTGCTATTTTGCTTTCAAAACCTTGGTCCAGCCAACCATGCGACATGAAGTGAGGTGCAACATACACCGCAGTCAGGAAAATTTTGTGTACATCTTCACAAAATTTTTCCCATAGGGCCGTTTTTTGGATATCCAGATACAAACAGACTCTGAATTCCACTGACGAAAGTGGCTGGGAATGTGGCGTGTTGATGTACTGGTTGCATCGTGCTTGCCATGAGAGTATCTCTGGGGAAATTGTGACCGCCAGTTTTTTTTAGATTTTTTTCTATTCCGCCAGATTCTCCGGGGCGTTTTTGAATGTGAGAGGCCGCGGGCCTTCCGCCTGCTCCTCTTGCCTTGCTTGCCCAACTGCTCCCAGACATGGGCGCAGACTAATCCCCTCTATGAGATTATCAAACTAGATTTAGTCTTGAATTGAATGGGTTGCAAAAGTGTTTGCAACGAGAAAGAAAAGTCTTCACGGTGCAATTAAGAATTCTCAATTTATATTTGCCCTTGTTATCTTCTTCTCATAACCTCTTGGCTCATATCATTCTTAATCCTTCTCTAATGAGCTTATCTTATTGATTTTGAGATTTTTTCTCAAAATTAGAGCTTATTTGATTAAAGAGTGCATAATTTCGACTATCATATAAGTCTGACATCCCACCTCTTATCCAGCTCATATGTTGGATTCTGAGTCTTAGTACCAACAGCTGCTAAAAGGAATTTCTGATAACGACCTTCAGTTCTTCCAGCTGGTGAGTCGACCTGCGTGCTGGAACCTTTTCTACAGTTCTTCCAGGACTCATAATCCCAGTCAAGTACCCATAGTGAGTCCTTCAGTGGAATAACCAGAAATAGTAACCAACCCTGACAAAACCAAGTTAGCAGTTATCTTGAATGACTTGTAACCAATCCTTCCTCTTCCATCAATTACTGAGTTAGATTTGAATCTCTCCAGATTCAGCTCCATTCACAGATACTCCTACCATCATAGTCAAACTTCCTGAAGCAATGCCAACTGCTCTCAATTATTCATTCCTTGCTGGATTAAACTTTCTTCCAGAGTTCCTCTTCTGACTCAGTCAATATTACAGCCAGCTAATTTGTCCATTAAACTACCAATCAGAAACAGCGTACATTTCAAACTCTCATATGCTGAATTAAGAGCACAAGTAACTGAGGCTTTGCCCATATCTCTGAAATCTTCCAACTTTTCTATTTCTCTTCCCCTAGTCGCTTTATCACTGAGATCCAAATCCGCTCAATGAACTTGGTTTTATGTAGGTCTAGCCCATGGTAGAATCTGATCTTGCATAGATTTTGATGGGTATTTACTCCTACTGCGATCCAACCTCCCTCCCTCAAGAGGCGACATAGGTGGAATCATCCTCAAATCGAGGATAACCAATAAGAAAATAAAATTTACAAAAATTTATCATTTCTTCTGTGCATATTTTGATAATCATATTTTTCCATAATTTTATCATTCTTTTATTTTTTTTCTTCTTTTTCCATAAGACTTGCCCTTTCTTCGTTCACCAATCCATCTTTTTATTTTATTCCTCAAACTGGTTTTTAGTTATATCTAGACCTACCATTTTTCTATGGTTCAGAGGTCTTACTTTTTAAGACTTAACCATCTAGCTTAGTTAGCGGTCCTTTTTTTCGGACTTAACCAAATCATTAAACATAACCAACTTAATGGTTCAGCAGTCCATTGGGAATTCTTTTTCATAATTTTTTTCATCAATCCATTGCTTTAAATACTTAGCATGGACTTAATTTAGTATCCTTCCATCTAAGAAGTTCTTGATGGAATAAGTGTACATTGCTATTTACAGTAACAATCTCAAATGGAACTGCCCCACACACATCCAACTTGTTTATTCTAATGAAACAATGCATATTGCAATAGGCAACTTTTTTTCCTATCCAGTATTCTGCTAAGGCCGGTCAGTTCTTATTGTCCATCATTTTCACTCAAATCCTTTTCTAAAAAGTCATACCAAATGCTTGCAATTGCATTTAGATCAGGATAATTGTCAATCAGTTCAGGTACTGATTGGCACTCATCCTCAATATTGGTTCCACCACCAAATATAAAATAAGTTGCAACGCAGCTTTTCTTCCATATAGAAACTCAATTGGCGTTTTTCCAATCACCGTATGATGACTGATATTGTAGGTAAACATCACCAAACTCAGGTACGTTCTTCACACAGAAGTTCTTCCAGGACAAGCTTCCTCAGCATTGCAGCCAGTATCCCATTGACTCGTTCTACCAGTCCATCTGTCTCCAGATGGTAGGGTACAAACATGATTTCTTAGATCCCCATTATGTCATTTAATCACAGGATCGCATTTGATGTATAATTGTCCCATTGTCACTCAGCAGGACCTGCGGGCATCCATGTCAGTATACTACTTGATCTAGGATGAACTTTGCAGTACTGGTAGCAACTACTTTTTCCAGGGCCTTCATCTTGACCCATCTCATCAGATGATTAATTGAAACTATTATGTACTTGACTCCCCCTGGCTCCTTGTCAGAAGTCCCATAATGTCGATGTAAGCCATATGCAAGAAAATACAAGGTGGACCAATCGTTATCCAGTCATATTCTTATGTGTCTTGTGAAACTGGCATCAACACAATAAGTCAGATATTCCACAACATTGTAGTTGATGGACTGCCAGTAGTACTGCAAATATGGTCAGTAGTTTTTCTCAGGCCTCCATGCCTGATAACCGTATGAGTGGCTTGATTAATAGTCACTTGCTCCAATGGCTTTTAGAATAGTAATCACTTCCCATTGATCATTTTAATACTTGTCCATCCATTGTCTTGCTGTTTTCCATCACATTTCTAAGCACACCTTGATTTTCACAGGCTTTTTCCCAATTTCTACTTTTACCATTCTCTGGAATAGCTATTCCTCCTGATGTTATATCATCTGTGCCACTGGTAACCTCAATAAACCATCCACATCCTTATGAGAAGCCCATGCTTGATGGACTATCTCATAATTGTAACTCCGTAACTTTATTAACCATCAGGCCAGTAATTCTTCCAGTTCTCATAAATTGCGCAGCTGACGAAATGAAGAGTGGTCTATCACCACTTTAAAGTGCGTTCCATGGATGTACATCTGAAACTGTTTACAGGCTTAAATGACCACAAGGCATTCACACTAAGTTATAGTGTAATTCCTCTTAGCGGCTGAGAAATTCCAGCTCACATATGCCACCAGATGTTTGTCCTTGAGTTCATCTACTTGACTCAATATGGCACCAATCGCTACCATTTAAGCATCGGTTTATATTTATAAATTTACAATTGATAGATGATTATTTAAAATTTGGAGAATCTATTAAGTACTGGCATAACTCATCATAGGATTTCTGGGCTACTTCATTCCAAACAAATTCTTTCTTTGGATCCTACAACAAATGGAATAGGGGCTCAGCAATTCTTGCAAAATTCCAAATGAATCTTCTATAGTATTGGACCATTCCAAGGAACACTGGGATATTTCAGACACTCTTCTGCACAGTCATTCCAGTAATCTTATCTCATTGTAGGTCCTAAAATTATGGAACAAATAAAATTGATATTTAGAATTTAATATATTTTATCTTATTTTTTGTTTTTTTTTTCTTTTGCAATGGGACTTTTAACCTACAATTAGGTTAAGAGGTCCTTCTTTTTCCCTTAATCCAAACTTATTCTTAGGTATACTCTGAGGTACCAGTTTTCATGGTTCAATAATTTATTATCTTAAGATTTAACCATCTATTTGGTTCAGGAGTCCTCTTTTAGGATTTGACCAAAATCTCAGGACATAACCATTTAATGGTTCAGAGGTCCCCTGGAAACATTGCAAATATTTTCTTTTAGGTCCAATACTTCTGATTTTTAGCATTGACCTTCTTTACTTTATGACCAGCTGCGCAAGTTTCTTCATGTATAGGCAACACTTGCCAACTTTGGCAATAATTTTAAATGTTTTCATGCATTAATCTTTCAATCCTGACTTGTTATTTTACCAACTGGTCCATATATCATTTCATACTTTGGCAACTGATGCTTGAGTCTTTGTATCTCCTTAAATTGTGAATTTATCATCAGTCAACAGTTCCATTTAGTTGTTCTGATCGTTTTTCTTTTAAAAACGATTTTTGGCATTCATTGCCATCCAAAACATTGGAAGTAATTTCACTGGTGAATCTGAAAAGATCTCTTAGTCACACAGATTGATCCAGACTCATTAGCTTCACCCAAAGATTGTCTTAAATTGATGATTTTCATCTAAAGAATTGACTGCCTCATTGATTAAATATCCAAGGTCAAGTGATTCTCTACACTCTCTTGAATCAATCACTTCCTTTTTTGACCTCATATTCCTACATTGGTAATTTTATCCAATTCTCTTAATTGATTGCTCTTCATATCACTCATCCAATGTCTTTTCTAGTGTCTCATCTAACGCCTCTCTCCTCGGGACTATTGCAAGTGGACCCAATTTCAACCCAAGTTGACCCTGCTTATACTCAGGACTATTTCAAGTGACCCAATCTCAACCCATGTTGGCCCTGCTGATCATCTTCATCTTAGGTAGATGCTGGGTGGAACAAGTTTTTTGCAACACTAGATTGTTCCATATCTAGGCTGCAAGTCCTTTTCCCAAATCTTGAGTATCTATTGATTTGTTTCACTATTAGCTCCACATTTGAGCTGAAGATTTGCAATTGAACGTGATCCACTTCACGTTCAGCCTTCAATGATGTTACTTTCCCTAGTAACTTAATGCCAAAATTGGTGACATCTTCATATAACTCATGTCCTAGTATCTTCTACTCAACTACACCCCTGTAGTGAGCACCAATTGTTAAATATTTATAGGGTTTCTTAAATTTTCACCAGATATCTAAATTAATTAACTGTTCAGGTTTGTTGTGTGCACTTCTTTACGTTGTCCGATAGTAAGATGTACTTGTTTGATAATAGTATGGAGACCATTATCCATAGTTAAAAACTCTTTCTCTCGTTTCACCCACTTTTTTGGTCAAATCCTGATCAATTAATTATGAAAACAACTCCACTCATCATCAGCCCTCTCCAGTCCTCCTATGTCAACGAGCTTGATGCCCGTTGTCCCCTTGCGGGGCAGGGGAAAGCCCCCTCCAGTGTTTTTGGCCTCTGCCAAAATGCGCCTGGGCTGGTTCTACTAGACCTCCCAACTCAGCCGGTCACTTTGTCCCACCTAAGGACCTAGCTTTACACCTTGCCCATACTCAGTTGGTGCCTCATTGCTCCCTAGTACTCTCTCAGAGCACCATGTAATTCAGCCTTCAGGTCAAATATGGCAAGTCGTTTCAGTATTCTGTAAGACCTATCATCAAACTAGCCCAGGATCTTTTGCATCCTGCTGGATTCACCAAATTCTGCCCCATCAAAGGGTGTTTTGACCACAGCTTCTCAAGTGAAGCAAATGTGGCAGTCACAGCTATCATTCCCCTGGTGTTCCAGGGTGTACCCCTCCCTACCACTTGAACCTGGTTGCCCACTGATGTGACAAATAGGGTCTCTCCACATTGCCACAAAGCAGTTGGGCAAGAGGGCCCATGTGAGGGCCTACAAACATAAGTGGGCTGCAATGGTTAAGTCCCTTGTTCGTTGGCTTAATGAGTGGTTCAGGTATCCTTGGAACATGGTGAGGATGATGCTCACGCTGAGGAGGACAGTCTGACCCCCAGAGAGAGCATACAGAGAGGTGACTGCTCTGTCGAAATATGAGGATAGGTCCATCTTCTATGCTCAAAATCCCTGGTTTTTTGTCAAAATCTCAATAAACGATTTCAAAATTTCATTTTCGATTTTGAGGTTTTTATTTGTATATATTAGAAGATGAAGTTGTCTTAAACACCTTCGCTTGGTTGTTTTTATATTATGGAATGGGGGATATGGGAAAATTGGACCCCACAGAGTCTGCGGGCGGTGGGCTATTTGTGGGCATATTTTGATAATCTTGGCCTCAGATATTCCCATCTAGGCCTGTTCTAGACCGTTCATTGAGTACCCATGGCGTTACAGAAAAATTTCCACATTTATTTTTGTTTGTTGGGGACAAATAAGAGCTCATGTTGACCTTATTGCAATTCCCATTTTTGGGATAATTTGGCCTAGCAGCCCCTGATTCGCTGGGCTGCCCTTCACTGTGGCTCTCAATACTTTTGACAAGTGGCAGATTTGGCTTGATAGCTCCTGATTCACTGAGCTGCACAATGCCATGATTCTTGCCATTTCTGTTTTT